>CALSCO010000133.1:21414-65281 GCA_943704415.1 Parvularia atlantis | reverse complement strand
CCCCCCCCCTCCCCCTTCTTCCACGCCATCAAATAATTCATCCCACGTCGTTCCAATGACCGGCGAGCGCGCGCGGCTGAGCACGGCGGAGTTTGTTGACCCGCAGCTCAAGCAGGCCGAGGCAGGCGGCCAGGTGCTGTGCTGCTCGTGGCTCGCGTCGAGGCGGCGTGCTCAGTGTGTGCGCGCGCAACGGCAGGCCGTGTACCCGCACATGATGCCGGTGACGTACGCGCCCGAGACCAAACCCGTGCCTCAACTGCGGGTCATGCCATTGACAACGGCCGCGGCACCGCCCGCGGCGGACGCCGGCGCCCTCACCGTCAAGGTGTCCGACCCGTACACGACGGCCGCCGTCATCAAGAACATCCCGTTCCACATGACGCGCGACAGCCTCGTCGCCACGCTCAAGGCACAGCGGCCGCACCCGCTCGCGCTTCGGCGTGCTGATCGCCCGACTGCCAGGCGCAGGGCTTCGAGCCGACTGCGCTCAACTACCACCACGACACCAGCGGCCTTTTCCGCGGCCTCGCGTTCGCCAACTTCCGGAGCGAGGAGGAGACGCAGCGCGCGATCGCGAGCCTTAACGGCCTGCAGCTCGGCAGCCGCGCGCTGCGCGTCGAGCCCAAGAAGCGCCACATCGACAGCCCGCCGGCCAGTGCGCATCCTTGCACGTGCTCGTCTCGGTGCGCAGTGGCCTCATCCGTGCCGCCGCCCAGACCCGGAAAAGAGCGACGACGAGAACCGCGCCGAGGACGAGCAGCTGCGCGCCGAGATCCAGGCGTTTGTCAACAGCAGCAGGGACGAGTACGTCTTCCCGCTGCACCTCACCAACTACACGCGGCGCAAGATCCACTTCCTCGCCGAGAAGCAGTTCAAGCTCGGGCACTACAGCCGCGCTGAGGGCGAGGGCCGCGTCGTCGTCATCCACAAGCCGCAACACGTGCCAGCGCAGAGCGCGCACTTGCTCCAGGCGGCGGCGGCGGCGCCGCGCGCGGCCGGGCCGTCGGGCCCCGCGTTCATCTACCAGCCGCAGTTTGCGCCTCGGCCAGCGCCCGGGACACGCGCTGATGCCTTCAGGCCCGCGACCGCACTGAGCGCGCCCGCACCGTACGTCGTGTCCGAGCCGCCACGCCCGCCACCGGCCGCGCTGAGTGCACCCGTATCGTCCGTCGCGCCTGCACCTGCACCTGCACCGGCTGCAGCGGACACGACGCAGGCGGTCGTCAGCTTGCTGTCGCAGGCGCTGCTGCAGAACCTGGCCAACTCGCTGCAGCCAGCGAACCCGCAGCAGACGCAACTGGAGGCCATGCTGCCCGTGCTATCCTCGCTCAGCCTGCAGCAGTTCACCGCCATATTACCGCTGATCGCGCCGCTGCTCACTGCATTGGTGCAGCCGCAACCGCAGCCGCAACCGCAGCCGCAGCCCGCCAACAACCAGCAGCAGCTGGCAACGCTCCTCGCGCTACTCGTGCAGCAGACCGCGGCCCACCAACCGAGCCTGTCGCCGCCTCAGCCTGCCACTGCAGTCGCAGCCGCAGCCGTCCCGCCCGTGTCGACGCTGCAGCAGCTGGCCGCGCTCCTGTCGCAGACCGCCACCGCCGCTGCTCCGCCGCCGGTCCAGCAGCCGACAGCACCTCAACCATGGACGCAACCGCAGCCTACGGCGTGGCAGCCGGCCTCTGCACCACCAGCGCGCGCGACTTCATGGACACCGCCGGCCCAACAGCCGTCAGCGTCGCAGCAGCCTGCACCCGTATCCGCGCCCGCACGCTCGGTGACGTCCGGCCAAAGCGACCAAGACCTTGTCCAGTCGCTGCTCGACGTGTCTCGGACCCGGCCCGCGCCAACGACCGCAGCAGCCGCGTCCCGGCCGCCGAGCGCGCGCCCGCCGCCAGCGCGGTCGCAGGGGCTGCTGCCGACACCAACGACGAACTTATTTCAGCCGATCTACGCGCCAGGCACGCGTCCTGCCCTCGTCCGCCTGCGTATCGCTGACCGCTAGCCGCATTGCAGCCACCACACCCGTCGTGTTGTCCGCGCCGCCCGTGCTCCTCCCGCCCGGACCCGCGACCCTGCCCGCGACCTCGCTCCTGCCACCGCTGTCGCAGTCGCCGCCGCGCCAGAGCGCCGTAAGACGGTGCGCGTTGCACCGTGCGTGCCCGCCGTCGCTGACGGACAACGCGGCAGACTTGACCCGCTAAACGCCGAGCTCGCCATCCTGCGCCAGCCGCGCGGGCCCGACAGCGAGTCTAGCAAGGGTTTCGCACCCGAGTGGCGCAGGCGTCTATAACCCCTTCATGCACACCACCATCTTTCATCTCATGTCGCGCTCACGCGTGCAAAGGCAATCTCATGAGCACGGTCACATCTTGGCGCGCTCACGTGAGCATGCTCACGGTCACATCTTGGCGCGCGACGCCTTGTCGGCCTTGTAAAAGTCCGGCGACGGCAGCATGCATGCGCCCGTCTTACACAGCGGCTCCAGGCCCGCCCGGTCGAGCATGCCGAAGAAGACGAGGCCCGCACTCCGCTCCACCTGCTCGACGGGCACCTCGAAGCTCTGCAGCGGCGCGCCGTCGTCGATCAGGGCGTTGGGCATGACGAAAGCTGCGCGCGCGCGCGCGACTGAGCACGAGCGCGCCAAGTACGCTCAAGGCGCACACCGGCCGCGTAGCGCTGCCCGCCGCGCTCGGCCAGAACGACCTTGTAGAAGTGCGTCGGCACAGCCACGTTGGGCGGCTCGCCGATCACCTGGAAGCGCACGTAGTGCTTGCCGTCGGCCTCGCGCCGCGGCAGGTAGAGCGGGCCCGTGGCGACGTACACGTCGGCGTAGTCGCGCGTCAGGTTGCGCACAAACTGCTCGAAGCGTGCCCTACACCCCCGCGTCAGGCACGGACCGCAGGCTCGCGGCACGCGCGGCACCAATAGTTTCGGTTGAAGCCGGCGCCGACCTGCGGGCTGATGTTGGTCAGGAAGAACGTGTCGTCCATGGCTGGCGCGCGCACGCGACCCGTTAGCACGTGCACGCAGCACACACACGCACACACACACATGCGCGCGCACGCACCCTTCTGCGATGTCTTGTTGTCGCCCGCCGGCACGAGGTGCCCGCGGTCGAAGCCGCTGCCGGCGTAGTCGGCGAGGCGCGCGCGGAACATCGCCGGCTGCCCGGGGTCCTCGCGGAACTGCGAGTCGGTGCGCGTGGCCCCGCCCTGCAGTGCGCGGCGCGCATCGTCAGTGCCTGCGCATGGATCGTAGTTGCCCGAACACAGGCGCGCCTTGAGCTTGTCGGCCGTGAGGTGCTCGAGCGTCCAGTGCGCGTTGCGCGTGCGGCGGTCGTACGCGAGCACGTAGCCCTCGCGCACGATGATGTTGTCGGTGCCTGCGCGACGTCGCGATCAGCCACCGGCGCAGCAGCAGCAGCAGCACTAGAAGTGGTCGGGCGGCCGCACGCACTCGGGAAGCCGTACTTGACGATCTGGCGCGCATCGTCCGTGAGCATCACGGGCGGCGCGACGGCGACGGGTCTTGCTGCCGTTGCTGCCGTTGCTGGTGGTGCAGACGGTGCCGATGTGGGCTTCGGCATTGGCGCCGGCACACGCCCGAGCACGACCGCAGCGTACGTCGCGCCCGCGCCGGCCGCGAAGCCGACGAGCGCCGGCCACAAGCGCGCGACCATGCGTCCCGATAGTGACATTCGAGAGTCGATGATGTCAAGTGTGCGTACGGACCAGCTGGCGGCGCTCATCGCGTTCCACTTCGATCTCGAGCTGCTGCTGCGCCGGCGCGAGCTGCACACGATCAAGACGCGCTTGGCGCACGCCCAGGAGCTGCGCGAGCGGCTGGCCGATGCGATCCTGCAGACGCCGGACACGGGCGCGGTGCCGGCGCAGGGCGAGAGCGCGCCGACGCGATCGCAGCCGCCCGACGTGCTCTACGGCCTGCTGAGCACGGGCGTGTTCATCAAGTGCGCGCGTGCCGCGTGTGCCGTGTGGACGATGCTCACGGCGCGCGACGGGCATGCAGATGGGTGTGCCCGCAGTGCCAGCGCACGGACTTTGCCTCGGTCGCCGGCATGCGCATCCATTGCCGCGTCGCGCACCACCGCGTGTTCTCGTCCGTGTCGCAGATGGCGCACGTGTGCGGCGTGCCCGTGGTGCGTGCAGTGCATACGTGCTTGTGCGGCTGAACACGCGCGTGCGCGCGCGGGCGCGCAGCCCGAGAACGAGGTCCCGCCCGACGACCCATGCCGCGACGAGCCGCTCGCGTTCATCGAGCTGACCGCCGACGAGCTCGCCGCATCGACCGACAGCGCGTACCTGTGCGTCTCTGCCCTGCCTGAGTGCCGTACACTGAGCCGCAACTGCAGATCGGCCGTGCAGAAGAACAAGGAGGAGCTCGACACGCTCATGTCTGAGATCCGCCAGCGCGTGCGTGACCCACCGTGCCATGCACGCGCGCTCACGGCTGTCCGGCCATTGCAGGCGTCGATTAAGGTGTTTGACGAAGACGTCGAACTGAGCAGCGCCGGCAGCGCCGGCAGCTCCGACGCCGACAGCGGCAGCGACACCGACGGCGAGGCCACGGGCCAGCGCGGGTCCAAGCTGGCGCACGCCATGTCGAGCGCGTGCGTGCTGCTGCGCGCGCAACGTCGCTGTGCTGCTCACGCGCGCGCGGCGTGCAGCCGGCGGCCGAGCATCGCCCCGGTGCCGACAGGCGAGCCAGCACCGACTGCGCCCGCACCCGCGCCGCCGCCAGCGCCGGTTGTGTCCCGGCCCCTGTCGAGCGACGCACGGCTGGCCGGCGGGTCGCGCTTCTACATGACGAAGAACGTGATCGTGGGCAACACGTCGCGCTTCATCCCGCCCGGTGCGCGGTCGACGCGTCGCCATCCTGCTGGCTGACGCGACGCGGCAGAGCGGCGCACGCAGTCGGCCACGCACAAGTGGACGGTCTACGTCTGCGGGCTGTCGAATGTGCGCCGCGCACATGCCCGGGCACGCGCCTGTCGACTAACGCGTCGCCGCACAGGACATTGACATCGCCACGTACGTCAAGAAGGTCCGCTTCTACCTTCATCCGTCGTACGCGCCGAACGACATGGTCGACGTGATCGCGCCGCCGTTCTCGCTGCGCCGCCTCGGCTGGGGCGAGTTTCCCGTGCGCGTGCAGCTGCACTTTGCCGACCCGAAGCGCAACAAGCCGGTCGACATTATCCACATGCTCAAGGTGCCGTCGCGCGCACACGCACGGCCGTGCCCTTCTGACTGCTTGCAGCTGGACGCCAATGGCTCAGGTCGCGAGGTGCTCGGGGCCGAGAAGCTGTACGAGGTCGAGCTCGACCGGGCGATGCTTGCAGCGGTGCCTGTCGCCGCTCCCGCGCCTGACAAGCCCAGCGAGAGTAGCGGGGCGGCGCCTGCTGCCCCTGCACCGGCGCCACCGAGCGTTCCCGGCCGCGCGAGACGGTTTGACCCGAGCGAGCCGTGGCCAGCTGCGCTGCTCGCGTCGCGTAAACCGATGCCGGACGTGCTGTTTGAGCACACGGCGCGCGTGTTCCCGCTCGCCGGGCGCCCCGAGGAGCCCGGGCCGCCGCCCGAGTACAGCTTGCTGCCGTCGCTCGAGCGGTTTGCGCAGTGCAGCTACGGGCGGCGCAAGGCGATCGAGGTGCGCGGCGCGATCGCCCTGTCGCGTCGGCTGACACGCGGACGTGCACGCAGTACCGGCGCGCTGCGCAGATGCTCGCGTTCGTCAAGACGCACTGGCGCGCGTTCAAGCGCGTCGACGACGTGCCGGTCGAGGGTGCGCGCGACAACACGGCCGCCGTGCTCTGCGATCTGACCGCTGCGCTCGCGCTGCAGGGACGCCGCTGCTGTCGTCCGACATCGATCAGCTGACGACGCTCGCGGTCATGCGATGGTGCCGCGCAACGGGCGCCACGCCCGCCGAGGGCCTGCAGTACCAGCCGCTGCCGCCGACACAGCCGCAGCCGCGCGACGCCAAACCGGCCCCGATCGCTGCCTGCAAGCGCTGCGGCGACTCTACGCACCCGGCGACGCGCTGCCGCTTCGCGCCGGCCGAGACGACCGTGCCCGCCGACCTGACCTCGCCGCCAGCCAAGCGGGCGCGGCTGCGTGCGTGCTGCCTGCCGATGCCGCGCGTGCATGGGGCCTGACTTCGGCCGCAGTGACCGACGAGTGGAGCACGTACACACCGCTGAGCCGCCTTCTGGACGCGGCGCGCTCACGGCAGCCGGCGGCGAACGGCCACCATCACGACACGGCCGTGCCCAACGGCGTGCTGCAACGTGACCCGCAGGGCGAGGCGCTCGTGCGGCACAGCGTTGCAGCGGTCGGCATCGGCGGCGAGCACGGGCAGATGGCACCCGATGCGGCGGCCGCAGCGTGGGCCGTGTCGCGCCAGTTCCTGCGCGACCTCGTGCGCGCGAGCATCGCGACCCTGCACGAGCAGCACAGGGACGCCCCTGACGCGAGGCGCAAGCGCCTCTGCCTCACGCCGGCGCACGTGCACCGCGCCGCCGCCGCCGCTCCGCTCTTTGACTTTCTAACCAATGTGCACATGCAAATATGAAGCACCTGCCCGCGCTAAAAGAGGTTGCGGCAGAGCGGGCACGTCGACTGGCTGCTGCTCTTGAACCACTTGTACTGCGACGGGCCGGGGCAGTCAGTGCGATGGCAGGAATGCTGAGCCCGCGAACCAGGCAGACGGCGTGGAACTTGTGCTTGCACGTCTTGCAGGCGACCTTGGGCAGCGAGCGATCGAGCGTGCTGATGACCTGCGACGGCATACGCGGCCTCAGCCGGTGCCTCTGCGTGCGTGTGCGCGGGACGCACGCAGTAGCAGATCGCGCACTCCTCGATACCCTCAAACATCTTGTCGGCGTCCTGCTTCCACATTTGCAGCGCCTCGAGGATGGTCCCGTTCTGCGGGCGCGCGTCTCAGGCGGTGCATTGCAGGCGGCCGCCGTGCGCACCTGCGACGCGATCACCGTCGTCATCGACAGCAGCCAGCGGCGCCACTGCGACTCGGACACGCCCACGCGCGTGCCGCTCTCGACCTGCCGCGACGGTCAGCACGCGAGGCACGGCGAGCAAGCACAGCGCGCACCGTCGCCGGCCGCAGCGGGAACGACGGAGGGAAGCGGATCGCCATCTCCATCGACATCTCCTCGATCTTGTACACGGCCGTGACCTGGGGCGCGCGCGTGCGCGCGCGCACATCAGCACATGGCAGGCGCGAGCATGCCGTACGCCCACCTGCTTGCCCGCCGTGCTAGCCTTGATGACCATGTTGTCGGACGCCTTACCGTTGCCCTGCGTGACGGCGGCGACGTGTGTCGCGACGATCGACGACGTGAAGTGCGTCTCGACGTACCTGTGCGCGCGCGCCGCGTCAGCACCCACTCACCCCGAGCGCGTGCATGGCCCGCACTTTTCGAGCGTCTGCTTGAGCTTGCGGTCGGTGCAGTCGGACCACCAGTCACGAACGAAGGCGGGCATGCCGCGCACTGCGCAAGGGTGTGTGAGCCATCGCACCAGCGCGCGCAAGTGCCAGCACGCACAGAAGCGCCACAGCACGTGCGCCGCGAGCTGCGCAAACGCACGTGACAGGTCCACGTCGCTCGCGTCCCAGCCTGCGGGGCGTACGAGCGTGAGCCAGCGACCTGCCCTATGTGACCGCGTACGCACCGCCAAGCGGGACCCGGTGCAGCGGCTGCCGGGGCGCGAACGGCACGTCGTGCAAGTTGAGCAGCTCGGCGAGCACGAGCATGAGCTCGTCCAGTGGCCGGCCGTCCATGCGCTGCAGAAACGCGACGTGCTGCAGCCGCAGGCGCGTGTTCTGTCGCACGCCGCACGGTCAGCCGCAACACGCGCTGCGCCAGCGCCAGCATACCTCAGCGTCGAGGTGGTCGAGCACGAGCAGCCACCCGAGCAGGTACGCGAGCAGGTAGTGGTGCGCCTGAGCGCCCGTCAGCGCGTCGCAGCGACCAGCACGGCGGCGCACCGTGTCGCGCTCGGTGCCGTCTGTCCGCAGCGACTCTTGCATGTCGAGCCGGCGCACGTCCAGCACCTGACACAGGGCGTGAGCCTTCCGCACACGCACGCGCATGCGCAGGCGCACCGTCTGCAGCACGAGCGCGAGCACGTCTCCGAGCGCGTGCTTCCAGTGCTCGGGCGACGCGGGCTGCTCGGCTTCGACGGGCGCGTCTGGCGCATCGGTGGCACGTCAGGGCCCACGCGCTTAGCACAAAAACCGCACCTGGCGTGTTCTCCTCCGCGAGCGACAGCGTCTGCGCCTGGATCTGCATCGCGCGCTGGATCAGGCTGTACGCGCCGCGCTGGACCGCGTCAAAGTCACCGCGCAGACAGCGCAGGTACTACGTCGCGCGCGCGGCGTGTCAAGACGGCACGCGCGAAGGAGGTCGGGCGCGCACCGTCTGCAGCGTCTCGACGATGCGCTGCTGGTCCGGCACCACGAGCGCCTCGGTGCACTCGGGCAGCAGCCGCGCGGCGACCCGCAGCAGGCGTCGCCCGGCCGGCATCCGGCTGAGCTCTGTACACACGCGTGTGACGCAGCCGTCAACCTCGGCAGCCAGCGAGCGCGTGCGCTGCGGCGCTCACGGGCGTTGGCGAGGTATACCTGCATGACCGGGCCGAAGAGCGCGGCCCGGCACGAGTTCCAGTCGCGCAGCAGCGACGCGACCGACAGCGGCAGCGGCGCCGTGCCCACGAGCTCGGCCTCCTCGCGGAACATGACCGCGATCTCCTGCAGCACGCGAAACGCGGCGTGCCACAACAGCAGCGTCTCGGCCGACAGCGGCGCGTCCTTGCGCGCCCGATCAAATGGCGTCACATGGGGACACCCGCACGAGCGCGCACCGAGAGCCACGACGTGAGGCGCGCCATGACAAAGTCCCAGCGCGTGCGGAGCGATGGCGCGCCCTCGCCGGCCCAGACCGGCATCGGCAGGTACGCGAGCAGCTTGGCGAGGATGCCCGCGGCCTGCAGGCCCCCGGGTCAGCGCTCAGTAGTTGCAAGCGCAAGCGGAGGCGTGCCTCGGCCTGAACGGCCCGCTCGCGCCCTCGCAGGTGCTCGCCCGTGTTTGTCGCGTACAGGGCCATGTGCGCGTCGAGCGCGACGACGGGCTCGGGCACTATGCTCATGCTCGCGTGCAGCAGCGCGAGCCGCTTCCAGGCTTTGCGTTCGCACGTGAGAACAGCACGTGCAGCCGGGATCCGCATAACGCACCCTCAATGCGGCCCACGCCTTGCGCGCCAAACGCCTGCTCAGGCGGCAGCTGGCGCAGCACCGCGATCGCCTCGGCCGTCACGCGCTTGGCCCGCTCGCCGTCCGCAAGGCTCAGATGTGGCACCCACGCGGCGACAGCCGCGATGCGCGCTTCGAACGGCACTGTCGCACGCAGCGTCAGTTCAACCAGAGGCCGCCATACGAGCGATGTGTGCGCGCACCATCGCTGAGCACAGGCGCAAGTGCGTCGAGCCGCGCGGCGACACCGCAGATGGCACTCACGGTCGAGTGCAGCACGAGCTGCGCCGGCACGGCGCCGGGCGCGAAGGCAGTCGTCTTGGCCGCGTGCAGGGTGCGCAGCGAGCGCCGCACAAGCTCGTGCACAAGTCGCGCCGAGCCGCTCGCATCGGTCGCAGCCTCAGCGCCGCGCAGAGCGCCTGCGAGCACCTCGACCGCGACGGCTGGCTGCAGACCCGCCAGCAGCGCCTTCCACAGATGCGCCGCCGCGTCCGTGTGCTCGTCCATGCCCAAAACGGCGTGCTCGAGTGTGCGGTCGAGCCGGCTGTCGCTGCGCGCCAGGTGCAGCACGAGCGCCTGTACAACCGTCGCACACGCCTCGACCGCGTCCGCCGACGAGAGCACGGCGCCGCCGTGACGCGCGAGCACGCCGAGGGCGAGCAGCGTGTGCAGCGGCACGGCCGGGTCTTCAATCGGCCCCACCACGACCGTCGACGCGAGAAGCGACTGGTCGGCCGCAGGGCCCGCGGCGTACGCCGGGAAGAGCACGCCAGGCAGGAAGGCAAAGTCGCGGAACTGCACCAGCAGCGTGTCATTGTCTGCGCGCTGTGTCAGCATAACGAGCTTCACCGACCTTGCACACGCACCGGGTGCCGCCACGACGGTGTCAGCGAGACCAGTCACGAGCCGCCGCAGGAGCTGAGCGCCGCACGCACTCTGCAGCCCCTTGACGGCCAGATCGACGACGCGCAGCCGTGCAACGACACTGCGTGCGCAGCTTGGTCAGCCACGCGGACCGACTGGCCCGCTGCGGCGCTCACCTGGACGGGTGCGACACGACGCGCTGCGCGAGCGACGCCAGCCACGGCTGCCACACAGCCTCCGGCAAATCCGCGACCGACGACGCCAGCGCACCCCAAACCGTCTGCAGCTCGTGCACAGCCGCCGCGCCTGGCTTGTCCGTATCGCTCGCCGTGGCCAGCCGGAACAGCGCTGCCGAGGCGATGTCCTGCACGCGCGCGCGCGCGCGTCAGCCCGGGCATGTGACAGTGTCGGGCGCACGCACGTGGCTGGGCGCGAGCAGCTCGTGCGTCGCCCGGTGCATGAGCCGCTCGACCGTGTCAATTGCGAGCTCGTCGAGCGCCTCAACGCCGGCGAGCAGCTCGCGCATGGTCACCAGCTTGGCCGCCTCCGACACGCCGAGCGCGCCTGTCCCGAGCGCGTGAGTGCCAGCGACCACACAAACGGCTGCAGCCCCACCTGCTGGCGCGCCCAGGCACAGCGCGGCGAACTCCCCCACGGCTGAGACCTCCTCACTCTGGCTGTGAAACACCAGGTCCAGAACGGCATCGAGCGACGGCCACACAAGGCCAAGCTTCGCGCCGTCGACGCTCTGCATCTGCGGCCCCGCGCAAAACGTGAGCCTCGATCGCTAAGCGTGCGCAGCTGGACGCCCGCACCCCCTGCAGCACGACCGTCTTGGCGTGCAGCGGCGCCGCAGCGTCCATTACGACGGCCAGGACGCCGTCAACGGCCCTCTGCGCCTCGTCAGCGCTGACGCTGACCGTGCGAAGCACAGCAGCGAGCGCGTCAGCGTAGACGCCTGCCGCGCAGCACTGCTCAGTCTGCGTCGCTTCACATGCGCAACGCGACGCACTCGTCGCAATGAGGTCCCAACGTGCGATGCCCGCCGCGCAGACGTCGCGGCCAAAGAGAGCCTTGACGGCATCCCACGGGCACGCGCGTGCAACGGCCGCGTCACCCAGGGCGCACTGCATCTTGCCCAGGCGGACCGTCACAGGCACCTCTGCGCACGCGAGTCAGTGTGTCACTCGGTCGAGCACGCAGCGCACCGGGTCGATGGACAATCACGCTGACGACGGTCGCGATCACGCGCACGGTCAGTGGCACGCCGACGACGCTCGCCAGGGCACCCTCACGCAGCACCGCCAGCATCGCATCGACGCGCGCTACGGCCCCTGAAGACGCCTGCTCGTCCGACACGACGGCGATGCTCTGCGCCTCCACGGCCTCCGCCACAGCCTTAACAATGCCTGTAAGCGCGCGTGCGTGAGTGCGACGAGCCCGCACGGCTTCGTCCGCAGCACGCAACCGGCGAGCTCGGGCCGGCTGCTGGCGTGGGTCAGCATCATCGCAAGGGCGCTCGCGAGGCGATCGGTCTGCACGCGGGTCGTCTGGGCCGCGTCTGTGAGCTTGCACGCCCCCTCCCGCACAGTTGCCGGGCACGCACTTCTGCCAGCAACGCCGTGACGGTCCACAGCGCGATGCGTTGCGCGAGGTCGACGCGCTCGGCCAGCGGCACCGCAGCACTGTTGCGCCCCATCTCAGCAAGGTACTGCACGCTTCCGTGCTCGTACGTGGGCAACCCGGACCGCGACGACAACAGCAGCGTCCACAGCTCGGCGAGGGTGTCCGCAAACCCCTTGCCGTGCTCGGCCGCCGAGCCGAAGCTCTCCGCCGCCGCGCCGTCGCAGAGTGCCGTCAGAAGGGGCTCCCAGAGCGCGGCCGTCGATATGCCAACGATCTGCGCGCACGCCGGTCAGCATGCACCGCGCGGCGACAGTGCGCCCTGACATCGGTGGGGAACGCGGCCGTGACGACGAGCAGCGACGGGTACGACGTGCGCCCGGAGCCGAAGCAGCCGTTGCGCAGGAACTGCATGAACGCCGGCAGGAGTGCCTTGCGCGGGTCCTTAGCCGTCCAGATGGCCGGGAGGGCTGCGGCAGCACGACGTCAACGCAACGGCGCCGAGTGTGGACGTCGCACACCGCTGCTGACGACCGTCACCGCCTCCCACAGCGATGCCAGCGCGTGCCCGTCGCGCTCGGCGAACGAAAATAGCACGCCGTGCACGGTCTCGAGGTGCGGCGCGAGCGCGTCTGCCGTCGTCGTCCGGTAAGACTGCAGCAGCAGCAATCGGCGCAGCACAAGCGCACCGGGCGCACGAAGAGCGAGCGCCGACAGCAGGCGGTAGAAGGCGCGGCGCACGGTCGGCGACGCGTGCTTGGCCTGCGTCCACAGCTTCTTGGCCTCGAGCAGCTGCTGCCACGCGGAAGGGGCGAGCGGCGGGAGTGCGGCGCCGCGATCGGGCGACTCGGGCGCCTGCGCGGGCTCGGCGGTGACGGCTGGCGCGGGATCAGCGGCGCGGCACGCAGCAGCATCGACGCACTGGCAAAGTGCGCGAGGGCTTGCAGCGCGGCCGAGACGCTGCGCTCGTAGACGGCCGCGAGCTCGTCCTTCGTGAGAACCTTGTTGTCGCCTGGGCGCGCGTGTGCGTCAGCGGGCATGCAGTCGGCGGCGGCCACACGCACCGATCGTGTCGGGCGTCTGGACAACGACGAGATCGGTGAGCGTGGCCAGGACGTCGTCGGCGCAATGAAACAGCGCCGCGCGCTCCTTCGGCGCGGTCGGGAAGGCCTGCTCGAACGCGGCGGCGGCACTGCGGGCGACGTCGCGGCTCTGGTCGAAGCGCATGGCCAACCACCACGGCATGAGCGTCTTGAGGTGCGGCGCGATGCGGCGCTGCACGCGCGCCACGACGGCCGCGAGCACGCGCTGGGCGCCGTCGCGCACACGCCGGTCGTTGTCGAGCGCGAGCTTGGCGTAGGCCTTGCTCTGGCGGCGCCGATGTGTGAGCGTGCGTCCTGCACGCGCGCGGCGACACGGCGGCGCACCCACTTGCCGAGTGCGGCCGCGACGTCGTCGACCGGCTTGGCCTGGACCATCTCGGCGAGCTCGTCGAGCGCCTTTATCTTGGTTGTCACGTCGCGCTTCGACAGCTTGCGCAGGACGAGCACGAGCTCGGCATCGAGCGCGGCCTGCGGTGCGCGCACGTGAGGCGACCGGGGTCGCGCCCGCCGCTGTGTCACGCACATCGACGTCTTCGGCCGCTGCTGACGCCGATGACGCGGCGAAGCTCGCAAACGAGACCAGCCCGCTGCCCTCGCGGTTCAGCAGGTCGGCGGCCTTGCTGCTCCGATGCGACCGTGAGTACAGTGCGCGCCCGCGAAGGCGATCGGGGACGCACGCGGAGGACGCAGCCGATGCGCGCCGCATGGAAGATGCTCGTTGCGCAACCTGTGTACACACAGTTGAGATGGTGCGGCTAAAGGTGCGGTACCTGCTGGGCGAGGTGCGCGGCGAGGGCCTGGTGGCGGGCGAGGGCGGCCTGCGCGCGGCCGGCGCGGGCGGGGCTGCCGAGGTGCTGTGCGCGCCCATCATGGCCAAGGCCATGCGCGATGCGGTGCAGGCCAACTTTGGCGACCACGGCGCGGGCGCGATCCAGCAGCTCTTCTCCGGTGCGCGAGATCTGGTCGCATGTGCGCGTGGCTGAGACCATCGCCAGTCAAGTACGTCAACAGCAGGACCGGCCTGTTTATCGTGCGCGTCGCACGCGACCAGTTCCGAATACTCTGGGGCGCGCTCACGTTCATTACGGCGCTCGCGGGCGTGCCGTGCATGCTCACGGTCATCCACGTCGGCGGTGCGCGCTGCCGCCGCCACGCGCGTGCCGCCAGGCTGAGCGCCGCTGCGCAGGCACCATCCGGTCGTGCCAGCGCGCCGCCGTCGCGCACAGCCGCGTCCAACTCAAGCTGCTGCACGGCGCGGCCGTCGCAGGCGGTGCGCTCGCTCAACCGCTGCTGCGTCTGTTGTTGATAAGCGTGCAGCCTCGGTCGACCTGCAGCAGGAGCTGGCCGACCTCGAGGCGCTGATCCAGCAGGAGGCCGAGGAGATCGACGACCAGTTGTGACCCGTGCATACATGTGTACATCATCAGCTCTAAGCGCGCCGCTTTGCCTGCGCGCCCGGTCGCGGTCAGCATGTGCGAGCGCGTGCGAGCGCGTGCTGTGCACCTGGTACAGCCCCGTGTAGTACCCGCTGAAGTACCACGCCATGACCACGTTCGCCAGGTCGGCGTCGTCTGTGTGGCGCAGCGTCAGGCACAGCACACCGAGCCGCAGCCGCAGCGCGCACCGGGCAACGGCATCGGAGGCATCGACACCTGCGCGGCGTGCTCGGGGAAGGGCGCGGCCGGCGCAGCTGCGGGCGACGTCTTGCGCCGCTTCGGTGTCGGCTCGTCCTCGTCCTGCGCCGCTGCCTCGCTCCCGTCGCCCGGCGGCTCCTCTCCCTCCTCGAGCTTGTCCTCGCCCGCGTCCTCGCTCGGCTCGCCGTCCGCATCTGCGCGGTCCGCATCGTCGCCGTTGTCGGCCACGTCGGGCGGCCCGGCCTGCAGCAGGTCGATGCGCACGTCCTCGCTCGTGCCGTACTGGATGAATGTGACCTGCGCAACCACCGCGCCGCTCTTCCTGTGCAGCCGCTTGACCGTCGCCGCGTACAGCGCGCCGTCGCCCGACCACGGCGCCCAGCACGCGTCACCGACGGCCCATCGGCCAAACGCGCTGCTGCTGCTGCTGCTGCTCGCAGCGGCCTGAGCCTGCGCCGGCGCCGGCGCCTTGCCCTTGCCGGAGCCGTTGTGCCGCTGCATCGCCGGCCCCACGTCAACCAGCAGACAGCAGCTGCATCGCGCGCGCGTCGTGCTTGCCTGGTACTGCTTCACGGCGTTGTCCCAGGCGCGGATCAGCGCCGTGTCATCCCAGGCCTCGGCCGTCATCAGCTCCGGCCCGAGCGCCTGAAACGCGAAGCCGTCGCGCGCGAGGCTGCCCTCGACGCGTGCGAGCTGCCGCAGATCGCCCAAGTGAGCGAAAGAGCGCGCGCATAGACCACGCACGTCATCAGATGCCATGGGTGATGTACAGAGTGCCCAGGCTGACGAGGCCGCAAGAGACACGCCCGTGATGCGCCGGCTGCGCGGGTGCTGCCGCCTGCCGTGCCGTGCTCGGGCGCGGTTCGGTGACGCGGATGCGCGGCGCAGGTACCTCAGCCATCGCATGCGCGTGACGATCGGCGACGGGCGCGAGCTCACGGGCACGTTCATGTGCACGGACGCGCACCGCAACCTGATCCTTGCGGGCACGACCGAGGTGCTGCGCGGTGCGTGCGCGCTGCATACGAGCGGCTCGGCTGACGCGCGTGCGTCCCTGCGCAGAGCGCAAGCGCTTTGTCGGCCTCGTGCTTGTGCCGGGCAAGCACATCGTGCGCGTCGACGTTGAGCACCTGGACGTCGAGCAGGCCACGTCGACGGAACCGTGACATTTGACCCCGCGCTGACCGGACGCGTGTAGACAGGCAACAGGAGAGGGAGAGAGACAGGCGTACACACACACACACACACACACACACACACACACACACACACACACACGGTGGGCTACGCGCGCCAGCGCCAGCGCAGCAGGAACAGCAGCGCAAAGACAAGCACGAACAGCGCGAGGCGGCTCGGTGGGAGGCGCGCGAGGATGCCGCGGGCGCGGGGCGGGGCCTTGGTGCCGGCGGTGCGGTCGAGCTGCTGCTGAAGCTGGTCGATGCTCGCGCCGAGCTGCTTGAACTGGCGGTGCGTCTGCGAGACCTGCACAGACACGGACGACGCGCGAGCCGGCGCGGCTGCCGATGCGGGAGCGGCCGCTGCAGCAGCTGGGGCGAGGCTCGCGTCGACCGAGACGGCCACGCTGAGGCCAGGGCTGCGCAGCTTCCGGGGTGAGCGCGAGCCGAGGCTGCTGCCGGGCCGCCGCGGCGACAGCGAGACGGCGGTGACGACGTGCGCCGACGCGTTGGCGTTGGGCAGGGCCGGCTTGATACCGACCGCGGCCAGCGTGCTGTCAATCTCCTCTGCACCAGGCCGTCAGCGATCACGGGCACGTGAGCAAGGCAGCGCACTGTCGCGCAGCGGCGTCCGCTCAGCGTCGTCGTCGTCGTCGTCGTCGTCGTCGGCCACGGCAGCTGCGCGCGAGACGTCGACGGCGAGGCCGGTCGGCGTGCGCGGTGTCTCGGGCGCGGCGCCTTCGCTGGCGCTCGCCACGTACGGCTCGACGGTCGCCGGCTGGCCGTTGAGCGTGACCGCGCCAGGTGCGCTCGCAGCAGGCTTGACCGAGAGGATGACCTGCACGCCGACAAACTTGTCGCTGAGCGGAACGAGGCGCAGGTGCACCGTCGCGAGCCCGTACAGGTCCGTGCGCATGACCCGCACGGCAAACAGCTCGGGCTGGGTCACACCGAGCGCGACGCCGTTCGGGTAGCGACGCAGCGGCACGTGCAACTCGGTGTGCGGCGCGCACACGGGCGACTTGCTGCCGGTGAAGACGAGCGCGAAGGACGACTCGGCGTCGGCAAACCGGACGTCGTTGAGCAGGCCGCACACGCCCGACATGTACGGCGGCACGCCGCGGTTGCTGATGTAGCTCGTCACCTTCTCGACGCACATCGGCGTCATCTCGGCCACCGTCGCCGTGATGCCCGATGGGATCCAGCCCTTGAGGTCTGCGACAGCGCGTGAGCTGCTCTGCTCGCCGTGCCGCGCGGCTGTCTCACCTGTCTGAGCGAGGTACGTCGCGCGCGTGCCCGGCCGCCCGTCGCTGCCGACCAGCGGCTCAAGGATCTGCGACACTCACGAGTGAGCTGGGCGCGTGCGCACACGCTGCGCCGTGCACCCAGGCCGCGATGCCGACGTGCATGCGCAC
Source organism: Parvularia atlantis (assembly GCA_943704415.1). Classification (NCBI taxonomy): domain Eukaryota; order Rotosphaerida; genus Parvularia; species Parvularia atlantis. The sequence continues at coordinate 48,183 of CALSCO010000133.1, read as the reverse complement.
GCGGCCGCTCTCGGGCGGCACAAGCGGCGTCTCGATCGACCTGCGCGCGCGTCGGTCGGGTGCGCCCGCCTCGCGCTGTTGCGGGGTCGCGCACCGGACTGCGTTGATGATCACGCCGTCTGGCTCGACCACGGTCACTGACAGGCCGGCAAGGTCGCGGGAGGCGACGAGCATGACGCCCTGTCATCACGCATCGACACCCTGTCAGCGTTCTCCGGCCGGCCCCAAACTGCCGTGCGCGCGCACCTTCATCGCCGCCCACACCACGTTCACGTCCGGCGCGAAGCTCTTGACCAGCCGGCCGGTCTCGAACAGAGAATCCCAGATGGCGCGCGTGCCCGTGTTGGTCGTGATCGCTAGCACCTGCGCCGGCGGCACGCCCTCAATCACGCCCTCGCCCTTGCTCAGGATCGCCGCGCCGCCGCTCGGGTCCGCGGCCTTGTAGATGCTCACACCCTGCGTCGTCCACGGCGGCGAGTCGGGTCACGTCACACGAACGGAACGTGCAGCACGTGCCTTGCTCGACTTGACGAACGTCCACGTCTTGGAGTCGGCGAGCATGCGCTTGGCATCGCGCACGAGCGTCACGGCCGCATCGGCATGCTCGTGCTGCGCACCCGGCTGCTCGCGCCGCGCGCGCACGGCCGCCACGCGCTGCGCGAGCACGTCGCGGTGCGCGATCCACAGCAGATCCGGCGGCGTCACGCTAGCTGCGGCCATGATGTGAGGCGGTTGTGTCTAATCATGGTGGTCCTGGGCACGTGCCTCGTCGTGCTGCTCTCGTTGGCGGCGGCCGCTGCGGCGCAGCACGTCCCGGCGGTGCGCGTCCTTCGCGCTCGTGAACGGCGCGCTCATCCTTCGGTGCACGGCGCAGCAGAAGGTCAACGGCTCGGCCTGCTCCAAGCCGTCGCCGCTGCCGGTCTTCGATGACACGTCGTTCTACCGCGCCGCGCAGGCCGCCGGCAGCCAGACCGAGCTGCGCCGCGCGCTCGAGGCGATTACGGCAGAGGGTGCGCGCGGCGTGCGCACGTATGGCGGGGCACGGTGGGGCTGAGCGGCGGCGTGACGCGCGTGTGAAAAAGGGTTCATTGACCTGTCGTACTCGTGCATCTGGACGGTGCTCGAGGACGCTGATCAGGACCCGACCAACAGCAGCAACGTGCGCCTGCTGTACACGGACGAGTCGTGGCCCAAGGCACGCGCACACGCACGCATTTCTACGAAAGCTGACGGCTGCAGGCGCTGCGCGACACGGGCTCGAGCACGACGGGCTGGAACCGCGAGCACGGTGCGCTGCCGTTCGCACGCGCTTTCGCTGGCTGCGCTGACATCCCGGCACGCGTGCGCATGTGCAGTGTGGCCGAAGAGGTGTGGTGCAGCACAGGTGGAGCCGCACCGCTAACCGCGCCCGCGTCGCAGCCACGGCTTCCCGAACGAGAGCGACTTGCCGTACTGCGACGCGCACCACCTGCGTGCGGCCGAGAAGCGCGTCAACAACAAGCGCAGCAACAAAGACTTTGCCGAGGGTGGCACGGCCGTGTGCCTGCTGCCGTACGGCGCGGTGGTGGGCGGCGGCTGCGACGTCGTCAACTATGAGACGAGCACGACGTTTGACGTGCCGGCGTTCCACCGCGGCGACGTCGCGCGCATGGTCTTCTACCTCGAGGTCCGCTACGGCAGCACGTCGTACGGCCTCGAGCTGCTCGACCGCGTGACCGAGTCGGGCGAGCCGCACCTGGGCCTGCTGTGCACGCTGCTTGCCTGGCACAACGAGGACCCGGTGCGCCCGCGCCTGCGCCCGCGCCCGCACCTGCGTCTGCAGCGCTCTGATAACATTCCCTGCGGTGTGCGCGTGCAGGTGTCGTCGTTCGAGAAGTCGCGCAACACGGTTGTCTGGTACTACCAGGGCAACCGCAATCCGTTCATTGACCACCCGGGTGCGTCTCGCGCCCTCTGCGAGCGCATGGCCCGGCCCAGGCTGACACGCACGCGCCTGCGCACGCAGAGTGGATCAACGAGCTGTGGACGTGCTAGTTGCTTTGTATGTCAGTCTTCTCCCTTGCATTATGATCGTGACGTACCTAGTTTCATGGACTTCTTGAGCGAAATCGCGCGCCGCGGCGAGGCGTTCCTTGAGCAGGTCGACCAGACCGCGGCCAAGACCGCGGCGTCGCTGGCGGCGGGCGACGACGGCCCCGATCGCGCGCCGCACGCTGCCGCCGCTCAGCCGCGCGCGCCACGCTCGCCGCCCGACGGCCGCAACGGCCACGTCGACGGTGACACGGCGCCGCATCCGATGCCGCCGGTCGCCGCGCCGCTGCCGCCGCCGCCGGCCGTGCCATCGAGCCCCGTTGCTGTTGTCGCCGTCGTGCGGCCGCGCGCAGCACCGATGCAGCAGCAGCAGCAGCAGCAGCAGCAGCAGCAGCAGCAGCAGCAGCAGCAGCAGCCAGAGAACCACGAGCTGTGCGTGACGCGCCCGATGGCGCTCGATGGGCGCCGCTGACGAGCGCGCCAGGCTCGTGCAGGAGGTCAAGACGCTGCAGGACGAGATCCGATCGTTCCGTCTGCGCAACAGGCAGCTCGAGGAGCAGCTCGCGCAGGCCTCGGACGGGTGGAGCGAGACCAAGGCCGCGCTGCGCAAGGCGCAGGGCCAGCGCGACCAGCTCGGCGTGCTGGTGACGCAGCTGCAGGCCGAGCGCGACCGGCTGCAGCGCGAAAATGACGAGCTCGGGCGAGAGCCGCGCGTCGCGGGAGTGGGCGGCGCCTCGCCTGTGCTGGACGACGCGCGCGCCGAGTTTGATCGGGTGCACCACGTGCACCGCGCTCGTCGTCCGCACAACTGACACAGCTTCGGCGGCAGGAGCGGCTGGCGCTGCAGGGCGAACTGCGCCGGCTGCGGGCGCGCATCGTCGAGCTCGAGGAGGACCAGCAGCGCCAGCGCCGTGACCACGCGCAGACGACGGAGGCACTCAATGCAGATCTGCGGCGAGCGCAGCGCGCGCACCAGCAGGCGCTCGACGATCTGGCGACGCAGCAGGGGCGCGCCGAGGCAGCGCTGGCCGAGCGCGACCGGCTCAGCCGCGAGCTACAGAGCGAGCTGGCACGGCTGCGCGCTGGCGGCAAGGATGAAGCGCCCGGGACCGCCCTGCGTCTCGTACAGCACGAACGCGACACGCTATCTGCGCAACTCGCCGACCGCGACGCCGCACTTGAGCGGCTACAGAGGCAGCTCGCGGTGCGCCGCTGTGCATGCCGTCGTGTGTATGGTCGTTGATGCACGCGCAGGAGCTCGAGCGCCAGGCCGAGGCGACCGAGGACACGCTCCGGCGGCAGTTGCGCGAGACCGAGGCCCAGCTGCTGGACGAGCGCCGCGCCCTGACCGGGCAGCGCGAGGAGATGGCGAGCATGAGCGAGGACCACGCGGGCGCCGTGCGCGAGCTGCAGCGGCAGCTGTCGGCGCTCGAGTCGCAGATCGCGCTCAAGACGGTTGAGGTGGCACGCGCCCAGGTGTGCTCTTGCGACGCATTCGCACGCCTGCGAGACTGACTGCTCCCGCCAGAGCGACTACATGGCGCTCCAACAGAGCCGGGGCACGCGAGCGCGCCTCGCGCAGCAGCCGCAGCCGACGGAGGTGCACGACGGCGTCTGGGCGCAGCTGAGCGCGCTCAAGCAGACGCTTGCCGAGAAGCAGGTGCGTTTCGTGCCTGTCGCATGCAGCGCCGACGGCCGCGGCGCATTCAGGCGGCCATCGACCGGCTGACGAGCGACAACCTGTCGCTGCGCGTGCGGCTCGAGGGCGAGATCAGCAAGGTGTGCGCGGCCTTGCGAGCCGCCGTCCGTGCTCACGCGCGGCGGCAGACGCTGCAGCGGCGCAAGCACGAGGAGACGCTGCTGGACCTTGTGCGGCCGCATCCGGACGACGAGGAGAGCGCGAACGACTACGAGCTCGCGTCGGCGTCGCTCGCCGAGCGCGGGCCCTCGTGGTTGGGCGCTGCGGCCGGGCGAACGCGCAGCGCGGGTGGCGACGGATCGGCTTCACTCGCACACCTGCAGCCAGCGACCGCACCGGCGTCGGCGCGCGCAGCAGCCGCCGCCGCTCGATCGTCGGCCGGCAAGGTCGACTACCTCACGTGCGTCGCCAGGGCTGCGCCGCGCATGCTGCTGACACCGCGCGGCGCAGCCTGCGCGTGCTCAACATCCTGCGGCGCTACTCGCTCGCGCGCATCGTGCTGCTCGTCTACCTAGCGGTGCTGCACCTGTGGACGCTGGCGGTCCTCAACACGTGCCTCGTCGAGTGAGACAGCCCGCTGCGCTGCGTGTACAACAACATCGGCCGACAGCGTGAAGCATAAACACACTGGCACACAAGGTGCCCGCCGCCCCGTCACAGCTGCAGGTCCTTCAGGTCGTCCGATGACGAGGGCTTCGGCATCGTTTGATTGGCCCCGTCTGCGCGGTCCTGCGCCACCGCCACCGCCACCGCATCCCCCGCCCTGCTCCCGCCCGCACCTGCATCCGCCGCGAGCGGATCGAGGTCGTGCAGCAGCTCGGCCATGTCGGTGCGCTGCTTGGCGGCGGCCGCGGCGCGCGTCGGTGACGCGGCAGCATCGGCTTTGTCGGGCGTCGCCGCGGCCTTGGCCGCCTCTGGCTGGAGCGGCGTGTCGCTGAGGGGCACCCCGCGGGCGCCCGCGGCCGCCTTCGTGGTGCTGGCGCCGGCCGTGCTTGCGGCGGGCGACAGCGAGACCAGTTGCTCCGACATCGTCACCGGCTGTCAGCACAAGTGACATGCTGACATCGCGCTCACAGGACGTCGTACGACGAGAACGCCAACGAGCGGTCGGCCGTGGTCAGGAGCGTCGCCTCGCGCGGGTGAAAAACGGCGTGGTTGATTGTGCCCTCGCCGATCTCGAGCGACTGCGCCTGCGACGCGGATGCGCAATCATCAGCGACGCAGGACGCGTGGCGGCACGGCGCGCACCGGCCGCGACAGGTCCGAGTAGCGGATCTGCATGCGCGCGCGCAGGGTGTGAGCGGGCCAGAGGCAGCAGCAGCGGGCACGGAACGCACGTCCCACAGCTGCACGGCCGCGCGGTCCACGCCCGGGCAGGCGATAAGCAGCCCGTCGCGGCTCCAGCTCGGCTTGACGTAGCTTGAGATGTTCTTCGACTGTACAGCGCATAGCGGTCAGCGACGCGCAGGCAAGCAGGCAGCGCATCTCGGTCCGCACCTCCTTCCAGCCAAACTGGCGCACAAAGGCGTTGTTGCGGCAGTCAAACAGGCTCAGCTGGTTGGTCTGGCCCGTGGTCGTCACGAGCAGCATCTGCTGGTCCACCGGGTTGACGCTGACGGCGCTTACGAGGTCGCTGAAGCGGTGCTGGAACAGCTGCACGTTGCGCGCCAGGTCGGTCATGAACAGCTGTGTTGCGTCGCCCGGTCAGCCGTGCAGAACTGCCCTCTGCCGGCACGCACGCGCTTGTCGGCGCCGCCCGAGACGAGCACGCCGTCGTCCGTGCACAGCAGCGCCTGCACCGTGCTACTGTGCATGCCGCGCACGGACTCGACCTGCGTGTCCCACGGGTCCTGCACGGCCGCCGCGTCAGCGAGTGAGGCAGCGCAGGCGACGACGCGCACCGAGCTGTCGAGCGCGCCCGCGGCCGGCCGTATCTTCCACAGAAACTGCCGCTGCGTCAGCGTCAGAGCACACACGCATGCACACGCACAATCTTGTGGTCGCGCCCGCCCGTGAAGCACGTCAGCTGGCCCGCGCGCACGGGCCCCTCGCAGACCGACGCGATGCCGGCCGCGCTGTGCGGCTTGGACTTGAGCGGGAAGTCGCGTACCCTCACGTCATCCTGCGCGCGCTCGCAGCGGGTAAGCTTGGGGAGGTCGCATTGCGCGCTCGCCGCGCACCTCCTTCGACTCAACCGAGAACGCCGCCACCGACAGCTGCATTTTGCACTTGCTCAGGTCGTCCTTGCTGTCGAGGCCCCAGTTGAGCGCCATCGCAAAGGCTGCGCCGCCGCCGAGCCAGCACATGTCCTGTGCGCGCGACTGAGCCGCGCCCTGTGCAGCGCAGGACGCGCCCACCTCGACCCACTTGGCCTCGATTGACGGGCAGTACTGCGACACGATCGCGCGCTTCCGGTTCGACCAGAGGTGCACCTGCCCGTCCAGTGCACTGCTCACGATCAGGCTCGCAAGCGGCTCGTCGTCAGACGGGTGCACGAGGATTGTGCGCGGCTTGCGCTTGAAGCTCTTGAGCTTGATCTCGGGGCGCACGCGCAGCACCTGCGCGACCGTCACCGAGCCGAGCTCGCCCACAAGCGACGTGCTGGCGATGTACGGCCGCTCGACCGGCCGGTACAGCCCTGCAAGCCAGAGCGATGTCAGCAGATTCCGACTGCCTTGCACGGCGAAAGACGCACGCGCGGGCCAGGGCGAGCCGTCATGCTGTTGCCGCGCGCGCTGCGGCCTGTCGGGCGACTCGCGGCGCGGGTCGAGCGTCGCCGTCGCCGCGGGTGAGTCAGGCAGGAGGCCGCGCGACGACGACGCCGCATCGGCGTGGTCGTCGGCGCCGTTGCGCTCGTCGTCGTCGTCGTCGTCGTCGTCGTCCATCGCCCACGCCTCACGGCCGCCTGCGCCCCGCGCGCCGTTCGCTGCCGGAACGGGCGAGGCGGCGGGTGCCGGCTGCGGCTGCGGCTGCGGCGCCTGGCCCAGCTTGACGGCGAGCATCTCGATCTCGGTGCACAGATCGCCCATGCGCTTGGACGCGGCCTCGAGCTGCGTGCGCGAGAGTGAGCACGCCCATCACCGCCGGCTCGGCACCAGCGCCCGCACTTGCTGCTGCCGCTCCCAGAACTCGCGCTCGGCGGCGCGGAACTGCGTCGGTCGCGGTCGCGGTCGCGGTCGCGGTCGCGGTCGTGTCAGCAATCCGTCGGCAACGAGCACGGCGACAGCGCTCACCTTGTGCACAGTGTCGAGCAGCTTGCTGACGATGCCCGCTGCCGTCGCCGTCGGATCGGCCGTCCGCGCGCGCTTGGCCGGCCGCGCCGGCGCCGCCTCGTCCGCGCCGCTGCTCGATCGCTCGATCCCCGGCGCGACGCGCAGCTTCTTGGCAGGCGCCGCATCGCCCGCTGCGCGGCCGTCCTCACGCATCCGCTCGTCCGCGCGCTTCGCCCCGCCGCCCGCCGCCCCGCCGTGCACGGCCGGCAGCGGCAGCGGCCGCACGAGCAGCGACGCGCGCAACAGCCCAGCAGGGAACGACTGAGCCATTCAGCGTGTACACCCGACTTGCTGCAAATCGATCGTCGAAATGGACAGTGGGGACGCACCGGCCAAACGGTGCTGTCGCGCGCCTCTCTCTCCGTCTCGCGCGCTGAACGCGCCGCAGCGCGCGCCTCGACGCGGCCGCGACGCCGTCGACGCCGCCACCGCCGACAACGCCGAAGACGGCAGCGAGCAGCACAGGCGCCTTCGGCTCGGGATTCGGATCCAAGACCTTCGCCGACCTCGTTGGGCAGGCGGGGCACGCGACGCCGGTGCGCCCGTCGCGCGCAGAGGGAGGGAGGCTGACGCGTGACGCGCGCGCGCAGCCGCCGTTCGGGTCGGCGCCGGCCACGCCGTCTGTGGTGCGAGTCACGTGCGCAGGATGCGGCGCTCGCTCACGGCGCTCGCTCACGGCGCGGCGACAGTTTGGCGTCTCCTACGCGAAGCCGACGTTTGCGACGCTGGCGGGCGGGACAAGCGCGGCGGCATCGACGACGGCGGCGGCGACGGGGGTGACGCCGCCGCTCACGTTTGGATCGGCATCGAAGGCGGCCCTGCCGTCGTTCAGCGCGCTGGCGTCGAGCGGCACAACGGCGTTCGAGAGCAGGCCGGCGGATGTGCTGCCCGCGGCGCCCACCATGTTTGGCGCGGTGCGGGTGCCGGGCGTGCGGCCGCCGATGCGCCGTCTGATCGTGGCAAAGCAGCAGCAGCAGCAGCAGCAGCAGCAGCAGCAGCAGCAGCAGCAGGAGGGCGCAGGCGCCACCGACGTCGCGATCGTGACCGGCGAGGAGGGCGAGATGACGCTCGCGCAGATCAAGGCCAAGCTGTTCCAACTCGAGCCGGCCGACAAGGTTTGGCGCGAGCGCGGCGTGGGCACGGTCAAGCTGAACGAGAACGCTGAGACGGGCGCGCTGCGTCTGCGTGCGTTGCACTGCCCGCCCTCTGCTGTTGTTGTCGCTGCGCTCACAGACGCGGCCCGCAGTCATGCGCGTCGACGGCAGCCTGCGTCTCGCCCTCAACACGCGCCTGTTCAACGGCCTCTCGTGCGAGCTCATCGCCGACAAGTCGTTGCGCATCGTCACCGTCGGCGCCAACAAGTCTGAGATCTACGTTCTCAAGGCACGCCGCGACGCCCGGTCCGCACGCTCGCTCACAGCGCCACGCGCTCTCCAGGCGCGCAGCAAAGACGAGGTCGCGCGGCTGCGGGACGAGATTTCGAGCCGCGTGGAGCTGCTGCCGCCGCTCGGCGTTGCAACCGCGCCCGCGCCCGCGAGCTCCGCCAGCGCCGCCGGCGACAGCGCGGCGCACGCAAACGGCAGCCAGCAGAAGGCGGACAGCGGGGCACACGAGAACGGCAGCAAGCAGGCGGCCAAGGGCGGTGACAGCGATGCGGATGACGACAACGACAACGACAACGACGACAACGACAACGACGATGAGGAAGGCCGCGGCCGGGACAACGAGGCCGGCGGCGACCGCGCCGGCAAAGACGGTGGCAAGGACAAAGGGGCAGCGAGCAGTTGACCTTTTCTTACACGGTGCCGACGGCTATGCTCACGTTGACCCAGGGAAACGCGCCCACAAAGGCGTTCAGGGCGGGGCGCAGTGGCTCGATCGGCTGCGGCGCACGCGTGAGCGCACGCACCCGCGTGGGCAAAGGCGTTGCGCACCTCGCCGGTGGTTGCATCGCACACCGTCGCGATCAGAGAGCGCCACAGGCCGGCGAGCGGCACGGCCAGGCCCGCAGAGCGCACTTCGCCTTCCCGCAGCCCCGGCAGCACCGCGGCGCAGAGCTGCGCCAACGCTACCAACACGTCGGCCGGCATAGCGAGGCCCTGTGTGTACGCGCACGACGTCAGGCTCGCGCGGCAGGTCGTGTGGCTCTGTGCACACACCGCGAGCGACTCGAAGACGCCGCTCACGATCTCGACGACCTCGGACCGCCGCTGGCGCCGCAGCAGCGTAGCGAGCGTCGCCACTGCTACCTCCTGCACGGCCAGCCGCGCTGCCCAGAACGCGCCGGCCTGCACGGGCGCGGCCTCGCGCTTGCGCTTCTTGGCGCCATCGACGACCTGTGCCCGCGTGCGCGCGTGAGCACACAGCGTCGCGCAAACAGCGTCGCGCAAACAGCATTGCACCCTGCTGATGGCCTCGCGGGCGGCGTGCGCCGCATCTGCAGCCACGACCGACCAGGCGCAGTCGACCACGGGCTGTGCTGACGACACCACGGACGTCGCAACTGCCGCCAGCTCTGACATCTGGTAGCCCACGGCGGCCGAGAGGTAGAACGCGACGGCTGCGCTGCGGTCGCCGTCGACAAAGCTGTTGTCCTGCGCGGTGTGCGTCAAAGACGCGCCGCTGTGTCTGGCCGCGCGCACCTGCGCAAGCCGCAGGGCGACGACATGCAGGACGTAACACGCGCTCGCCGCGTCCGTCGGGTGCTGCACCGCGCCCGAGATGGCCTGCGCGAGCTGCACACGCACGCGCGTCAGACCGCAAGTGCTCAGTGCGCTCCGCACGCACCGCGAGCGACAGCCGCGGCAGGTAGAACACGAGCTCGGCCGCGGCGCGCTGGGCCGCGCTCGGCAGCGCGCAGAACGGCCCGCGCACGCGCTGCGACGAGACCCACACCGAGAAGAACGGGATCAGGGCCTTCTGGAGCTGCGCGAGCGTCTGCGCCGAGGTGTGAGGCCGGGCGTACGGCCGCTGCAGCCGTCTGCGCACCGGCGAGGCCTCGCGCACAGCCACCTCCTGCTTCACGACGGCCGTGAGCGCGTGCAGCAGCATCTGGCGCACACGTGGCAGTCAGCGCGTCCTGGGCGTGCAAGGCGAAGGTGTCACCGTGCTCGCTCGCGCGTCCTGCGTGCCCAGCTCCCACAGCGTCTGTGGCACGCCCGCAAAGAACTGACGCCGCAGCTCGCCCGCTGCCGCGTCGCTGTCCCACACGCTCGGCGCGTCAAACAGGCCCGGCGCGCTCTGTCGCATGCCGCGTTAGGCCTGTACCGCGGCGCCGACAACGCGCGCACCAGGAAGAGCGTCGCGAGAAAGTGCAGTCCCAGGTGCCGTTGCTGCGAGTGCACGTGGCTGCGGCCCACTGCGTCGACCACGGCCCGCAGCACCTCGGCGCTCCCCGCCGTCCACGGCACCCAGCGCAGCAACCGCCAGCACACGGCCAGCACCTGCGTCTCGACAGGCTGCGCCGATGTGGGTGCGCGACGGGCGGCACGCGGAGGCGCACCTGCCGCGACAACAGGTCGACCACGTGCCGACGCAGCAGCACGCGCGGCGCGTTCCTGCCAGCTTCGTCGGCGTCGCTCAGCAGCAGGAGCGACAGCGTGTCGGCAAAGTCCGTCGACATGCCCGCGAGCGCCTCGGCCATCTGCGCGCGGCGCGGTGCACGTCAGCACGGCGCCCGGCATGCGCAGCTGCGCACCTCGCCCGAGCGCGCCACGCCACCGACAGCCTCGAACGGGAAGTACAGGATAAAGTGCCTGAGGACGTCACGCGCGTACTCGTCGAGCGTGAGCAGGAGCGCGGCATCCTGCACCGCGCGTGAGCCCGCTTGCGCCCACAAGGGCAAGCGCTGCGCACTGCATGCTCGATGGCCTGCTGCGCGCGCAGCCGCCACAGCCGGTTTACCACGCGCACGGTCTGCTTCAGCGTCTGCACGCTGGCCAGGCCCTCCTTGCCTGCACGCGCACGCGTTAGCCAGCGTGCGAGGCGAGCACGGGAGGGCACGCACTGCGGGCTCCCGACGTCGACAGCATCGGCGCATACTCGAGCCAGCAGTCGAGCAGCACAGGCATGATCTTGGCCAGGAACGCCTGATGCCCCACAGCAGTCAGCGCGCCAAACAACGCTTACGATTGGGGCCACGTGCCTCGAGCCCGGCCGGCGTCGCAACCGAGTCGGCCGCTTCCTCTGTCACATCGCTCGCCACAACGGCTGGCGCAGACGGCACGACGAGCGAGGCAAAGTCTTGCAGCGCGATGTCGGGCACGGCCGGTGCCGCAAAGAGGTCGCGCTGGCCCGTAAACCAGAGTCTGCGGCGGCACAACAGGTCAGCAAGGCAGCAACCGGGGGGGGGGGGGGGGGGGGGGACATGAGCTGTGCTCACGGGTCGGTCTCGCTCGCGCTGGCAGCCTCGAGGAAGGCGCACAGGCTCGCGAGGATCGTCATGCGCCCCTTTGCCGAGGCGAGGCGCTTGGACGGCGCGGCGAGCAGCTTGCCGGACGCCGCACCCTCGCCACCCGCCGTGCCCGTGAGCAAGTAGAGGAATAGCGGGAGGAACGTGCGGCTCTCGCGCGCGAGCACATGCGGAAAGGCGGCGAGCCACGCGTTGAGCGTCGCGACGGCGTGCAGGCGGACGTCGTCCGAGACGTGCGTGAGCGCCGACGTGCAGTACACTTTGAACAGCGGCACAAATGGGACGAGATTGTCCTGCGCACGCATCACGTCTCCCGCGGCGCTGCTGGCCCCGAAAATCGCGCACCTCCTGCAGCAGCGGCAGAAGCGCCTGCACCGCGAGCAGCATCGCGTGGCGCACGTCGCCCTCGAGGTCCGTCATGAGCGGCAGCAGTCCGCTCAGCACGTCGGCCAGGTGGCGCACGGCCAGCCCCGCGTGGCGCGCGAGCAGGTCGCGCAGGCCGAGCACGGCGTCTGCGCTGGCGTGTGTGAGCGGTGCACGCAACGCGTTGTCGGGCCGCGCACCGCGCCGCGTGTGCACGTTGTAGTGGCGCATCTGGCCCAGCAGCTCGCGCAGCGTCAGGTGGCGCGCGCTTGTCTCCTCCGCGCCTTTGTCCTCGGCGAGCGCGGCCTGGTCGGGCACGACGATGGCTGGCATCGCGCATCGTGCGTCTGATCAGCAGCAGCGGTGCGTCGAGCGGGGCCATCGCAGACCCTTCGAGCGGAACGTCGTGCGCGTCGCATTGGCCGCGTGTGCGGGCGCCTTGCCGACCTTGCGCCGCGTCTTGGCAAAGTCCTTGGGCGCCTTGGGCTGCGACTTGCCTCTGGGCGCCATCCCGCGCGCCACGTGGCCCGCAAACCGTGACCCGCCACGTCAGCATGTTTCAGGCTGTGACACGTCGCAGGCTTCCGCTCGCCTGTCGCTTTGTTGTTGTTCTCTGTGGCGCGTGCCACCCGCGACAGTGCTGACTGTGCCTGTGCTGCTCGGCCGCGCGCAGTCGAAGCAGCAGCAGCGCAGATCTCACGCATGAGCGGCATGAGCGAGCCGCCCTTCACGCCCGGCCACGCGCTCGAGGTCGTCGTCGACGTGCGTGACGGTGCGTGTGAGCCCGCGGCGTACGTGCGCGTGAGGCGCAGCGGTGCTCAGGGGAGCCACCCGCGCCGCAGACGCGTCGCGCGCCGTCGCGCACCACGCCGTCGTGCGCCACGTCGACGCCGACGCGCGCACGGTCACGCTCACGCTGACCGGCGCTGACGTGGCGCGCGAGGTGGTCTCAGCGTGGCCGCACCGCCGTCTGCTGCCGTTCGGGTGCGCCGTGCCACTGCTGCTGCTGCCGCGTACCGGACGGGCTGCTCATGCCGCGCGCAGGACAAGCGCGTTGTATGGCCTGCACACCGACGGCGCGCGGGACCCGGACGCGCCCGCCGACGCGCCGGTCGCGTGCTTCCCGCTCGGCGACGCGTTCCGCACGGACGATCTCGCGCGGGTAGTGCGCGCCGGCGGCGACGTGCCGCCCGCCGCACCGCCGATGCCGCTCCCGTCCGCCGGCGTGCGCAAGAGGACGAGCGCCGCCGGCACGACGAGCCGCGCGGACGAGGCCAGCGAGGGCGAGTCGTCGCAGTCGGCCTCGATCGCGTCGTCGCGCGCGTCGAGCGCCGACGACGTGCGCCGGGCGGCCGCGGCGTGCAACAGCTGCGCCAACCACAGTCACATCTGCAACATCTGCCTCTCGACCTTGCCAACGACGGGCTTCGCCTGGGGCTGCGGCTACCACGAGCACACGTTCTGCCGCCCGTGCCTGCACACGTACATCCTCGGCGCGATCGAGACGCAGACGGCCGCGCGCCTGCTGTGCCCGATGCACTTTGAGTGCGTGCTTGCCGGCGTCCGCCGCGCCCGCCCGTCTCACGCGCGCCGCGGCAGGTGCGGCACGCGTCTGCGCACGTCGGCCATCGCGGCCGTGCTGCAGCCCGCCGAGGTCGCGCTGTGGCGCGCGCAGGTCGAGGGCCGGCCTGACCCGTCGGCCTGGACGATCCGCTGCCCGCAGCCCAACTGCGGCACGCTGCTGATCGTGAACGGTGGCGCGCTGCCGCTGCATTGCTGATCTGCCCCGTCTTACGCTTCTTCGCGCGCTCGTGCAGACATCAAGACCTACACCGAGACGTGCTGCACCAACTGCCGCCTCACTGTGCACTTCTCCAAGAAGCAGCGCAGCAAGATCGACCGGCTCCTCGCCAACCCGCGCCTCACCCCGGCCGAGTTGCGCGAGAAGGTCTATCTCGTGCTCAATACGAAGCCGTGCCCCAAGTGCCGCGTGCCGATCGAGCGCGACGGCGGCTGCGGTGCGGTGTGCGACGCGCGTCAAGCAGCGCGGATGCTCACGCGTGCGGGGCGCGGCGCGCGCAACAGACCACATGACGTGCAACCGCTGCTCGGCGAGCTTCTGGTGCGTGCCTGCGCCTGCGCGCACGCGGTTGCTGGTTGCACTGACACACCGGTGTCCAGCTGGCAGTGCGGCCGCGTCATGCGCTCGTCCTCGCGCTTCCTTATGGGGTCGCACTCGGACAGGCTCGAGCTCTTTGGTGCGCTCCCGCCATGCCGTGTCCGCTGGAGGCTCACGCGCCGTCGCGCCAGGCTGCCCGGAGCGCTTCTGCAGCGAGAGCCGCGTGCTGTGCTACGCGACGCGTTCGCTGCTCTTCGCTGGCAAGATGACCGCGCTCGCGGTCGTCGCCCCGCCGCTCGTCCTCGGCGCCGCGCTCTTCTACGGCGCGCCGCGCGCCGTCTACCTCAGCGTGCGCAGCCTGCATCGCCACCGGCAGCAGGCGCAGGTGCTTGCGGAGCGCCGACAGCACATTGAAGGGCGGCAGGCACGGCTGCACCAGCTGCAGGCGGAGCGGGCGCGCGCACAACCAGACGCGCAGACGGTATAGCCATTGTGTGCAATTTTTACAGTCGTACAGCTTGTCTAGCGCCGCAGCCGCACCAGCAGCGCACAGCCTGAGTGTGTCATGTGTGCATCTTGGAGTCGTACAGTTGCCCCACTTAACGCCGCAGCCGCACCAACAGCGCGTTCTTGGACTCGGCCGAGAGCTCCGGGTAGTACTTGTCGTAGAAGTTGACGATAAACTCCTCGGGCTTGAAGCCAAACTTCTGGTAGAGGAACATGGCCGGGTTGTTGGCCGAGACGTGCAGCGTCACGTCCTTGCCCTGGCACGTCTGCACAACGTCGGTTAGGCGCGTACGCGCCCAGAGCGGCTGCCGCACCTGCAGCAGGTGGTAGATCATGAACGTGGCGATGCCCGCGCCGCGCCAGTCCGGGTGCACGGCCACATACGAGATGTACGCGCCCGGGGTCATGAACGCGCAGCCGATCACGAGGCGCCGGTAGCACACGACGACCGTAAAGTCCGGGTACTCGAGCGCGTCTTGCACTGCGGCCAAAGGTGAGCCTCAGAGCGCGGGCGATGCGCGCCGGAGCGCACTGTTGATGCCGGGCCAGAAAAACGTCTCGAGCAGGGCGTTGACCTGGCCGAGGTGCTCGGGGCGGAAGTACTGGTAGTCGACTGGGTGCACTTCGCTGCGCGTGCCGAGGCGTGTGAGTGGGCGCTTGGGCGCCTGGGGCCGCACGCACTGCGGGCAGACGGCGCGCAGGATAGCGAGCTTGTGCGGCACGGCGACCGCGCTGCCGTCCTCGCTGCCCGCGAGGCACAGGTCGCGCCGGATGAACGGCTTGAGCCGGCGGAACGTGTACGGCGAGACGACGTCGCCCTCGTCCTGCACGTCACGCGGCGTCAGTCGCTGCCATCGCAACTGTCGCAGGCGCACCGGGTCCACGAGCAGGCACCGCCGCAAGCCCTCGGCGCCCAGCAGGCGGCGGCGGAACGTGTGCAGTACCACGGGTCGTTCGTCCACGGCCGCCGCCTTGCTCTCAAACGGCAGCGCGGCGTGTGCGCGCGTGCTGTACCGGTCGAGCTCGTTGCGCAGCGCCGCATCGTGCACCGGCCGCGCCGGCCGCGGTGGCGGTCGCACAGCGGCCGTGACACTCGCTGCCAGGGCCGCGGGCGGGTATTGCTCGCGCACGGCTTCGTCCAGGTCAAACAGCGGCTGACCGACACCGCGTCGCAGCTGCACCACGCAGGTGCGTCAGCAACATCGCGCCATGCATGCGCGCTACGTGGCACACCGCGCGCAGCTTGAGCTTGCGCAGGAAGCGCGCCGCGGCCGGGTCGAGCGGCCGCTGGAGTGCCTCGAGCCGCGTGATCGCGTCGGCCTCGTCGGCCTCGGTCATCGGTCGCGCATCGGCGGGCGGGGCCGCGGCTGGCAGAACGATCGGCCTCTTCAGTTGCAGCCGCTCCTCGCTCGCCGCGGCCTCGGCGCGCGCCGGCGGCGGTGTCTCTGGCGGCCCGTCAGTAGCCTCGCTGGGCGGCTCCGTCTTGACGCGCTTCAGCTTCGGCCGCGCATGCGCAGGTGCAGGTGCGCGTATGGCGGCCGACGCGAGGCAGTCGCTGCACCGGCCTGCCGCGTCCTCGCTCTTGACCTTGCCGCCGGTGAGCCTCTTCCCGCAGCTGCTGCACACGCCCGACGACGGTAGTGCCGCGTCAGCCGACGCTCTCTTCCGCACGCGCTTGGGTGCAGCGCGCGCTTCGTCTGTGGCCGCGGGTGTCTCGACCTTGACCGACGGCCCGCCCAGGAGCGCCGTGTTGGGCGGTCGCTGCGGCGGCTCAAAGCGCTTGAGCGTCCACCAGCCGGGCCCGCCGTGCACCGCGACGCCCGAGGCAAAGTGCCTGAGCACCGAGCAGGTAAGCGTGCGCACGTCCTCCGAGCGCCGCACGCACAGGTCCTGCTTCTGCGACAGGTACGACGCGACCGTGTTGCCCCAGGTGGCCGTGCGCACCTTGCCGGGCGTGATGACGTCCCAGTGGCGGTCGATCCAATCGCAGATGTCCTCGCGCCACCGGAAGAAGCGCTTGGGCGCCGCGCCGGGCGCCGTCGTGCCGTCGGCCGCGAGCAGGTTGTACAGCGCGAGGCGGACCAGGTCGACCCTGTGCGCGCGGCGACACATCAGCGCCAAGCCTTAGACGCGAGCAGGCAGCACACACCACGTAATCGCGTAGCGCCGACGCAGCCCCGTCGGCGGCGCGCACGCCGCGCACTCGTAGTGCCCGAACGTGTCGCCCACGAGCCCGGCCGGCGCGCCCGCGTCGTTGTCGGCGCGCCCGCATCGTGCACACAGCATGGCCGAAGCGTCACGGTTTTGCGGCCACGTGGACGTGTGCCTCACGCCACTTGCCCCTTTTTTCGGGCGCAGGGCGCGGGCAGGGCGCGGGCAGGGCGCAGCGCGTCGTGCAGCGCGGCGAGCAGAGCGTCGTGTGCGCTCGTTGGGGGGACTTTTGTGGTGCCGATATCCGCCTGATCCGTGCGGTGCGCCTGCTCGCCTCGTGTCTGTCGTTCTCCGCCCGGTCGCTGTGCCACACTGACGAGGCACAACGCGCGTGCGCGCAGAATGGCCGTCGTCGCGCTCGCCCTCGTCGCGCTGCTTGCGCTGGCCGGCGTCGCCCGCGCCGAGAACTGCCTCGTGACGGCGCGCAACCTCACCGACACCATCGCCTTCTTCCAGGTCGTGGACGCGTACAAGAACGGCGACGACACGGCCCTGCAGACGCTCGCCAACGCGTTCGAGAACATCCTCGCGACGCAGAACGGCACCTTCTTCCTCCCGCAGGACGCCAACGTCGGCTCGCTCGCCGTCGTGCTGCTGCTGCACGCGTCGCTCCAGGGCACGTTCCCGCTGGGCGAGCTCGTCAACGGCAAGGTCATCTACAGCAGCGACACGACCAACTCCAAGCAGGGCCAGGCACCCGCTGGCCTCGGCGTGCCCACCACCAAGGCGCCGCTGCCGCTGCGCGTGTTCACGGTCGGCGCGACCAAGTACATCACGGCCACGGGGTACGCGCCACGTTGCGTCCCTTTGCGAAACTGCGGCACTGACGGCACCCATGCGCGACAGAGCCCTGCCCTCGGACACGGACGCGCGCCGCCAGATCGTCCAAGGCGACATCGCGTGCAACAACGGCGTGATCCACCTGATCAACAACCAGTTTGCGCCCGCGCGTAAGATCTCCGAGGTGCTGTCGAGCGTTCCCGCCTTCAGCCAGATCGCCACCGGCATCAACGGCAACCCGACCGTGCGCGATCAGCTCAATGGGCTCGAGGGCGTGACCTTCCTCGTTCCGACCGACACCTCAATCACCAATCTGCTCGCGTCCTTTGGCCAGGGCGCGGCCGGCTACCTGACCGACACCGACGAGGGCAAGCAGCTGTTCAACTTGATCCTGCAGTACCACTTCCCGCCCACGCCCGGCTACACCATGCTCTTCAGCCAGACGCTGCTCTTCAGCGGCAAATTCAACTCGGGCCTCAACGTCAGCACGATTCTGGGCGTGGACCCGACCGTGCCGCCGACCGGCGCGGCCGACTCGCAGCCGCTCGAGCTCAGGGTCAACCCGACCACGTACGTCGCGCAGGCGACGTCGTACGCGCGCTTCACCTCGCCGCGCACCATTGCGCCGACCGTCGGTGGCGTGCAGCTCGTGGACTTTATCACCGATTCGGGCGTGATCCACGGGCTCGACGGTGTGCTCATCCCGACCAACATCCAGCTGACGCTCGAGAAAATTGCGCTGGGCCTCGGTGGTACCACGTTCCTGCAGTACCTGCAGCAGAACGCGACCGCCCTGTACGACCGCCTGACCGACTTCAACACGTTCTCGACCGTGTTCCTGCCGACGAACGAGGCCTTCCAAGCCGCCGCCTCGGCCGTCGCCGGCCTGACGGCGGCGCAACTGGAGACGGTGCTCAAGCTGCACGTGGTGACGCAGAACCTGGTGGGGACGAACGCCAACAAGCTCGGCGCAGCGCCCGCCGGCTCGTATGCGACCGTCGCGACCGGCGAGCAGCTCGTCGTCAAGACGCCCACGAGCACGACCACGCAGCCGATTGAGGTCCGCAGCGGTGCGTCCAAGGCTGGCGTCTACCTCATCCAGACTTCGATCGCCCAGAACGGCTACGTGTGCGTGTCGCTGCGGGCTCGCGCGTGTGCCGCGGCGCCGTTGCTGACGCCGTGCCGCCGAGCAGCTACTCGATTGACACGGTGCTCCTCCCGGCCTCGCTCAACCCGGGCCCGACGCCGTCGGCGACGCCCACGCCGACCAGCGATGCGGCGGCCTCGCGCGTGCCGGCGCTGCTGGTTGCGATCGCGAGCGTCCTGTGCGCTCTCGTCTCGGCCCTCATGCTCTAGACGCCGCTGCGAACGCGGCCAGAGCTTCGGCCAGAGCTGTCCCTTTCTTTTTCTTGTTGCCGTTCCGTTTTGCCAAGTTGGTTTCGCGCACCCAACAAAGGGCTTGCATGCACGTACACACGCCAGAGCATACGTTACGAGTTCTTGACAAAGCTCACCGCCTCCTGGATCGAGCCAAAGTTGCGGCCGTACTTGAGCAGCTCGCTGATGTGCGCGCGGTCCATCAGCTCGTGCACGTGGTCGTCCATCTGCACGGCCAGCACGCTGATGTTGCGGTTGTTGTAGTCGGCAAACACCTCCTGCAGCATCGCCAGGGCGCTGCGTTCGCGGGCGCGCGCTCATCATGCGCGTCCAAAGCGCACGGCGGGCAGCCGCACCTCGTGTCGATCGTCGGCATGCGCGCAAAGTCGAACACGACCGCCGTGAGCTTGTCGTCGCGCACCTCGCTGCCCGGGTGCACGCCGAGCGAGCCAAACAGCTCGAGGCGGCGCAGGCGCTCCTTGAACAGGCCCGAGTTGGCGTAGTACATCGAGTCCTGTGTGAGGCGCACGGTGAGCCCGACGCTGGACTGGCACACCCGCACGCGCCGCACCAGGAATTGGATGATGAGAATGCCGTCGACCCACTTGACCTCGGGGTTGCGCGGGCTCAGCGGCTGGAACGTGTTGGACTGCGGGGAGCGTAAGCGCCGTCAGACGGTCAAACCGGGCCATGCACAGCCGCGAGCGCGCACCGACGCTACGAAGCCCATGGGCAGGAACGCGTCCTTCGTCACGGTCTTGACGAGCAGGCCAATACAGATCGCCAGGGTGAAGAACACGCCGACCTCGACGCCGATGATGTAGCTGGGCGGGCCGGCGCGGGCGTGTTACGTGAGCGCGTGCGTTGCGCGGCCGGCGCGCACGTCACAAGGAAGCACGACAGGGCGACGACGATGTCGAACCACGCGCGGATCTGCCGCGACGCGCGGGCGCGTGGGGCCACGCAAGGCCGCGCTCAGCTGCGCACCTGGTAGAAGAAGATGAGGTCGTGCGCCTCGAGCAGACTGTACGCCGCAAACATGACGATCGCCGACGCCGTCGCCTGCAGACGCCGCGTCAGCACGACCACGTCACGCTGGGCGCGCGCAGCCGGGCACGCCTTGGGCAGGTACTCAAAGGCGGGCAGCATAAACATGATGGCGAAGAAGACGTACGTCGCGGTGATGAAGCCGGCCATCTGCGTCTTGGCGCCCGCGGCGTCGTTCATCTGCGCCGCCGGCCGTGAGCCACGAGCGCGCCGGTGCGCTCGGGCGCTCCAACGCACGCGCGTGCGCGGCATAGAGCCGAAGGACGAGTACGCGCCAAAGAGTGACGCAAACAGGTTGGACGCGCCAAACGCGACCAGCTCGCGGTTGTCCGACAGGGCGTAGCTGGGCAGCCGTGTCAGTGCACGCGCGACGCACGCGCGCGGGCGAGCGCACTTGTGCCGCGCGGCCATGGTCTTGCCGACGATGATCGACTCGACAAAGCCCACAATGACGATCACGACGGCGCTCGGAGCGAGCCGTGCGAGGTTCTCGGACGTGAACTGCGCGCGTGAAGTCAGACCGCGGGCCCGCAGGAGGCGCACGGCGAGCGCGGCGCGCCTGCGGGAAGCGCGGCGGCTGAAAGCCCGGCTGCAGGTTCTTGAAAAAGTCCATCGTCGTCGTGGTCTTGAGGTCGAGCACCCACGAGAAGAAGATGGACACGAGCACGACAATGAGGATGTTAGGCACGAACTTGAGGAAGGTGAGCCCGGTGAACTTGCGCTTGAGCGTGTCCATGAGGAGCATGTAGCCGAAGGCGCACAGGCTGAAGACGGTCGGCAGCCACTGCGTATCGCCCAGGTGCTTGAGCACGAAGATGAGCTTGCCGAGGGGCGTGGTCTCGCTGTAGGCCTCGTCAACCTTGCACACGCCGTCGACGACACGGCACAGCCCGAAGAAGCCCACCAGCTGCTCGGTCATGACCACGGCGGCCACGCCCGTGATGAAGCCGCGGTTGGTCGCGCGCGAGAAGATGACGTCGAGGAAGCCGAGGCGGAACAGGCCCATGACGAGCGTGAACACGCCCACGAGGAAGTTGAGCACGCCGATCAGCACCAGCTTGGCCTCGGCGTCGTCGTCGCCGACCGAGCGCACGGTCTCGCCCGTGAGCAGCGCGACGACGGCTGGCGGCAGTGTGCGGCAGCGTCAGTGCGCGTGGCAGGCGCCGCGCGCCGCGCACCCTCTGGTCCGATGCTCATCTGCCTGCAGTCGCGGGGCGCGCGGGGAGGGGGGCGATATCAGGCGCAGGCAGCGCACGCGCGCCAGGCGCACGCACCGCGACGTGCCGAAGATCGAGTAGACGATCAGCGGGAAGAAGGCGCCGTAGAGGCCGTAGACCGAGTACTGCGCGGGTAGGGACGCGAGGCTGGCGTAGGAGATGCCCTGGGGGATGATCATAAACGCGACGGACGAGCCCGCGATGAAGTCATTGAGTAGGTAGCTCAGCTTGTAGTCGGGCAGCCACGCGAGCACGGGGAAGTAGTAGCGCGCGCGCAGCCAGAGCGTCTTGCGGCGCTGCAACAGCTGCTCGTCGTCCGTCTCCTCCACAAACGACTCGTCGATCGTGCCGGTCTCTGGGTGTGTGCCGCGCCGTCAGCAGCCCGCCGTCACGGTAACAGCGCCGCTGCCGCGCGCACCGCGCGGGTCGTCCTGCTGCTGCACCGTGTTGACCACGGGCAGGTCGTACGGCGCGGCTGCGACGCGTGACTCAGACGGGGGTCACGGGGACAGAGCGCGCGCGCGGCAACGCAACGCACGCGGCGCGCCCGAAAGTAGGCCCTGCTTCTCGTCGCTCATCGCCGCCGTGTGGTGCAGGGCGGGCCCAAGAGGGGGCGGCTGCGGTGCGAGGCTGGCGACAGGTGGGGCGGACTCCGAGCCGCGGTGAGCACCTTTTTCAATTACATCTATACAACCATGATGACAGCAGGCCATGCTGTCATCGTACTGCTCGCGTGCGCCGCGGCGCTGGCGCGGACGGCGGCGGCGGCGGCGGGGCCGTGCGCGGCGGTGGGGGCGAGCGCGCACTGCACGTCGGCGCAGCTGCCGACCAACTCGACGGCGGGCGCGGCCGAGGGCGACGCGCGCATCGACGCCGCGCTGCTGCTGCTGAGCGAGGCAGCCGTGCAGCCCGCCGACAACAGCAGCGACACAGCCGCGGCGCGCGCGCGGTGCCAGGCGCTTGTCGTCGCGCTGCTGTGCGCGCAAGAGTTCCCTGCGTGCCCACAGACGCCGCCCGTGTGCCTCTCGCTGCGGTGCGCCCCCATGGCGCGCGATGGGCGACGGCGATGCCAGCGCCTCACACACATCACGTGCAGCGACGACGTCTTTGACCAGTGCCAGCTGCCCGGCAAGGTCCTGTACGATGAAGACGTGCTCGACATCGTCTTCCCCGTCGTCGCGTACTCGCCCGACTGCCCGTGTGCGCCAGCGGGCAGCGCGTGCGTTCAGCCGACGCCCGTGCCGACACCGCGGACCGGTGCGTCACACGTGCCGCGTCGTATCCGGCGCAGGTCTCACCCGGCCGTGCAGCCGCACCGACACCCCCGCGCACGCCGACTGCCACGCCCACGCCCGTCGTCTGCGTCCGTGGCGCGCCACCCGCCTCGCCCACGCACATGACCGCGTGCCGCTGCGAGCCCCGCTGGGTCGGCGTCGACTGCTCGTGTCGCGAGTGCTCGGACAGCGAGGTCGTGCCCGAGGTGGAGGCCACGTGCGCGGGCGCAGCGGCTGTGCGCGTCGTGCTGCGGCCACGCCCGGGCGTCGTGATGTTGTACGAGCCGCTCGACACGACCGCGTCGAGCATGACCGCGGCGTGGCGCTCGTACAACTCGACAGTCGACCCGGCGGTGTGTTGCGTGCGCTCCGTCGAGCCTGTGGCACTCGGCCCGCCCGAGGACCCGTGCACGGCCCCGTACGCCTGCCGCGACAGCTGGGTTTCGCCGGACCCGCTTGACGTCGGGTGCACGCTTGGGCAACCGCCGCAACGCTGGCGCGTGCACGGCACCGTGCCCGCAACCGGCTGCCACCCGGACGGCATTGCCGACGCGGTCGTCGTCGAGCGCATGAACTGCGGCCGCGACGACACGGTCGACGGCGACTACGAGGAGGTCGACCTGCAGGCGCTACTGTCCAGCCGCGACGCGCTTGTGCTGAGCGCGGGCCCGCGGGCGTGCCTGTGGAACGAGCGGCCTGAGGGCGGCAACTTTACCGGGATGGCGTACGCGCCCTGCCGCAACTCGTCCTTCTGCACGACATCGTACGTGCTCGCGCGTGCTCCTCGCGCTGCTGATCGCTCGAGCGGTCGACAGCGTCGAGCTGGCTGACGGGCGCCTCGTCAGCCAAGTCAGCGCCGAGTGCGAGAGCACGCTCACGCTGCAGCTCGCGGTCAGTGACGCCACCGCTGCCGCTGCCGTGCTCCTGCTGTCTGTGCGCGCGCGCGCGTGGTACCAAGGCGTGCAGCTGACGCTGAACGGGGTCGAGCTGGCCCCTGGCGCGCTGGTGCGTCTCGCGCGTGGCAGTGTGGCCCACTGACCCGGCCCTCGCCTCGCAGATCTCCGACACGGGCGCAGACGACCTGCCACGGGCGATCCAGGTGCCGCTGGGGAGCGGGCGGGCGCGTGTGGGCGTGACGCTCGTCAACGATGCCGCGGACGAGCCCGCGACGGCGACCATCCACGGCGTCCTCCTGCGCGGAGCTGAGCTGTACATTGCCGCCACTGCGACCGCGAGCGTGACCGCGACCGCGAGCGTGACCGCGACCGCGAGCGTGACCGCGACCGCGAGCGTGACCGCGACCGCGACGGCAACTGCCAGCGCGAGTGCGACTACGAGTGCGAGCACGACGGCGACGGCAACAGCAAGCCCAACAGCAAGCCCAACAGCAAGCCCAACAGCAACCGCAAGCGCAAGCGCAACAGCAACCGCAAGCGCAAGCCCAACAGCAAGCCCAACATCGACGGCAGCGCCCACGGCCGCGGCCTTCAATGTGGTCAAGTGGAGCGTGCTGGGCAGCCTGACGGTCGCGGCGATTCTCGGCGCCGTCGCGCTCGTGTGGTGGTACCGCCAGCGGCACCTCAGCCACCTGGCTGGGTACGCGAGCGTCGCGCAGGACATGGAGCTGAACCAGTTTGACGTGCGCGTGTGCTGCCCCGGCTGTGCGACCGCCGGCTGACGCTGCCCGTTGCGTGCACGGGCCCACAGCCGCCAGACGAGGACGACGACATGGAGAACATCGACCTCTTCGACGACAGCCCGGCAGCACCGCGGCCGCCTCGGCGCTCGTGACCGGCTCACTGTATACGTATGTGCACGAACGCTGAGACTAAAAGACAAGCCTTAGAGTCACACGGTTACAGCTGCAGTGATAACTGTCATTACAGTCGGGCTGACGCTCGCATCAATTGTGCACTTAAGTTTAGCCGGGATGTGCCACGGTGAAAATGACTTGTGCCACTCGGACTGAGCCTAATGAAACTCCTTCTTATACTTTTGTACATATGTTTAGCCGTTACCCTCTGTCTGCGGTTGCCGGTCACACGCTCGCTCGCGTCTGCCGCACCGCTGCTTCTGTCGCAACCGTTCTCTTTTGGGAAGGTTTTCAACGTGCGCACGCCCCTCGGTGCTCAGGAGCGTCAGGCAGCGACGGATAGACAATCGCCACCAGCAAAGCAGCGGCGGCATTCCCTCATCGCATCCAGTTTGCCGAAAGGATTGCCGAACAGCCTCACGACCAAGCGGCGAGCGGCTACCACCAGCTTCGTCATTGCTTCTACCTCCCCCCTCGTACGTGCATGGTTGCGTGGGTGACGAGAGCCGTGTGCTGATGGGAAAACCACGTGCAGGCGGCGCAGCCCAACAGCCGACTATCGAGACCCATTGGGGCTCAGCTAAGCCCATGGCTGCACACTTGCGCGCCGTCGTCTTGTGGCCCGGCTCCGGGCCCAAGTTTCTGGCTCGCTTCAATAAGCCTCAAGTTCAGAGCGCTTTGCAGCTTTTGCCTCCAAGCAAAGAGTACGTCAGCCTGAAACCCGCGGACACTGTGCAGCTGGCTCAGGCAATATCAGCCGCGAGCGGTGCTGGAACAAACCGTGCGAACCCGCACAAGGTAGAAATATTTCAAACTCAGCCGCAGCTCTCATTGCTAACCTTCCTATCTGTGCACGTCCACCAAATCTGCAAGGGTTTCTTCGTGGGCTCAGTTGGTAACAACGCGCGTCTGGTTGTCGGCGCCAAGGGAATAGGAAAGTCGACGATTCTGCGCTCAGCGTGCGAATTCATGCCGCTGATGCACAAGGAACAGCGGCTGCACACGCTGTACGTGACATATGACAACTTAAGAAATATGACGAACAACAAGCTGCTGACGGTGCCCCTGGACGAAATTATTGCTGAACGGCTTCAACGCGCTGATGTGCCACTGCCTGCCCCCGAAGATGACTATGAAACCATAGTTGAGCGGATCTCACGCGCATTGGAAGACACTGACAGCCGCCTGCTGGTAGTAGTAGACGAAATAGAACATCTTTGGATGAGCAGCCTGAAATTGACGAACGACTCGCGTGCGGCGAACGAGGTGCGGTTATACACACTGGGTGCCCTGCTAGCGCTTGCAAACAATGCGAGCGGGCGCATTGGAGTGATCGCTTGCGGGTCGTCATCGTCTCTTCCACTGCTGATTACTGGACAGTACAGGCAGCACAGACTGCTCGCTCAGCGGTTTTCGCTCGTCGGTGCCCCAAACATGAATGGGACAAAGTTCAAGCAGTGTCGCATATATCAGGCGCCACTTACTGACGTTGCAGACTTGAAGAATGTGTTGAGGCATTTGGTGGGCGGCTTTGCCTCTCCGTCTCTGCTGCTGGCAAACTTGGACATTCTGGCGCGCATCTGCGTCTTCTTGGTAGGGACAAACACCCGTCAAGTGGACAATTTTGTTGCTGTCGTCAAAACCATTACCCCTCAAGGCGCGCACATTTCCACTGACGACAAGAAGGCTGCTGTGAGCTCCACGGACCCCACGGCGACTGAGGAGGCATCTATCATGGCTGCGCAGTCGAGGGCGCTAGCGCAGTTTGAGGATATCATGTCTCCTTTTGGAAGCAAGCTTGTCGCTGGCAGCACGAGCAACGAGTTCAGCGCTGTGATAAATGAAGTTATGCATTTACTCTACAAGGAGAATGAGGCTTTTCTGAGGCCGTTTGTTTATGGCGATGTCACGCTGGACATGATCGCCAAGGCTGATGTGACAGCCTTCAAACCAATCTCAGGGCAGCACGCCTGTGACACTGCTGCGGCTGCTGCTGCAAACAAAAACAAGAAACACCGCTCCAATCGGCACAGCGAGTACTCATCGCAGCTGCAGACGCTGATTGACAAGTCCTGGATCACGACCACAGGCCATATTTCAAACGGCCTACCGGAGGAGATATACCCTGTGAAGCTGCTTGATGTCATCATCTACGCCAAGCAGTTTGAAACTGGCAGCAGTGCTTTGAAAGGTGCGCGTGTGGGTGCTGGTTCACTTACAAGCCGTCTTCACGAATATGTTACTCCCGTGGCGTCGCGAATCCTGCAAGACATTGTCACCTCGGCTCTTTTCTTCTGATTTGCAACCTGATCTGAACCTACGGCGACGCCCACGGCAACGCCCACGGCCGCGGCCTTCAATGTGGTCAAGTGGAGCGTGCCGGGCAGCCTGACGGTCGCGGCGATTCTCGGCGCCGTCGCGCTCGTGTGATGGTACCGCCACCTCAGCCACCTGGCTGGGTACGCGAGCGTCGCGCAGGACATGGAGCTGAACCAGTTTGACGTGCGCGTGTGCTGCCCCGGCTGTGCGACCGCCGGCTGCCGCTGCCCGTTGCGTGCACGGGCCCACAGCCGCCAGACGAGGACGACGACATGGAGAACATCGACCTCTTCGACGACAGCCCGGCAGCACCGCGGCCGCCTCGGCGT
>CALSCO010000133.1:0-21317 GCA_943704415.1 Parvularia atlantis | reverse complement strand
GCACGGGCCCACAGCCGCCAGACGAGGACGACGACATGGAGAACATCGACCTCTTCGACGACAGCCCGGCAGCACCGCGGCCGCCTCGGCGTTCGTGACCGGCTCACTGTATATGTGCACGAACGCTGAGACTTTGTTGTTGCACTACATGACCGCGGCCTCACTGGTGTGCGCCCACGTTCACGCTCGAGCGGCTCGTGGCCGTGCGGCGGATGTAGCGCACGCGGTACTTGGTGTCGGCCCAGGCGTTGGCCGTGAACGCCGCGGCGACCTTGTCGAGCCCGCTGTGCATCTGCGCCGGCGCGGCTGATCAGGTTGCGGCGGGCGTGGCGCGGGCGTGCGCACCTCGCGCAGCCACTGCTTGACCTCGTCCGACGCGGCCGATGCCGCTGCCGACGAGCTCGTGCTGCTCGCGGGTGACGCGTCGTTGTCGGCCTCGTTGTCGTCGTCGTCGTCGTCGTCTGACGCGGCTTCGCCGGCGCTTTGCACCGACTCGACCTTGCTGTGGGCGCGCGGAGGTGCGTCGTCAGTGCGCGAACGGTCGCACGGGCCCAGGCCGCGCCGCACCTCGCCTCGAAGCGCTCGGTGGCCGCGCGGAGCAGCTCAAGCAGCGCCGTGCGGTCGCCGCCTGCAAAGTAGTCGGCGGTCTCGCGCGGGTGCGCGGCGCCGGCGGCGTTGACGCGGCGCAGCTCGACGGGCGGGAGCAGCGTGTCCTGGCCCGTGCGCGTGAGGGCGACCGTGCGCACCCAGTGCAGCTGCTCGGCGTAGTCGGCCACGGCGCGCACGACGGCGAGCGAGGCGGCCGCGGGGTCGTCGTCGCCGCTGCCGCCGTCGCGCAGGCCATCCTCGGACGCGTACGCCTCGTCACGTGCCAGTGGGCCCTCGTTGCGCCGGCGCCAGAGCGCGTCGTGCTGCGCCTGCAGCAGCGATATGCAGTTGAGCACCGACAGCAGCAGCACGACGCGGCGGTAGTCGCGCCGGACGACGGGCGTGCGGCAGACCCAGTACGTCTCGACCTTCTGCTTGAGCTGGCCGAGGATCTGCGCGCGCGCGCGCGTGCGGCGCCGCCCGCTCAGCCCGCGCCCACGCCGCGACATTGCCCGCGCACCAGCGTCCGCAGCGGGTCTAGGTTAGCCAGGTCCGGCGCGCGCGCGCCGTGCTCGAGCGCCTGCGCAAAGCCGCGCGCCACGTTGCGCAGCACGAGCACGGCCGCGCGGGCCAGCTGCCGCTCGGTCGAGCCGTTCTCCATCGCGCACAAAAAGTGGGCGCTTGCGCTCGCGTCCGCCGCCGACGTCCGAGGCGTGCGCAAGCATGGTACGGTGACGGAACCGTCAACACCGCGTGGCGCCGGGACGCGTTCCGATTGGTCGACGGCCCCCTGGCGCCAGAAAGCAACGGCGCGTCACACAGCCGCGGCGTCGCGCCGACTGTTTTTTACTTTCTTTCTTCGCGCGCCACTTTCGCACGGCCCCCTCGTCCCACACACGAACCATGCCTATGCGTGCGGGCTCGCCGACGTACTCGCGCGCGTGCGTGATCTACCACAACGGCTTCGTGGTGCGGCGCGCGCGCGCTCTGTGGTTGATCACCTCGTTTCTCACAAAGCGGCCCGCGCGCCGCGCCGCAGGTCGAGTTTGAGCCGCGCAGCCGCCACGACGGCTTCCCGCCGGAGGAGCTCGTCAAGCTGTGCGTCGCGCAGCCGCAGCAGGGTGTGGCTCACACACGCCCGCGTCAACGCGCAGCAACGCATTCGCAAAGCAGCGCGCCGGCGTGCTGTTTGTGCAGGTGACCGAGTCGCCCCCGCCGTCCCGCCCCGGGTCGTTGTGATGCTGCCGCCGCTGCACTGTCCTTTTACTTTGTTCTTTCTGCACTGCTAGATGGCTTATATTCGCGCGCGGCACGGGAGCTCACGCCGCCTTGGTCTTGCTGGCCGTCCTGGGCGCGGGCTCCGACGACGCGCGTGAGAGCGACGGCATCGATGCGACCAGCTCTGCACCGCGCATGGCATGAGCCCCCACGCCGCGGCGCACGACATACGCGGTGCCGCACCGCTCGAGCGCAGGCGGCTCCGGCTGCGCCGCAGAAAGTCGATGATCGAGCGCTGCACGGCGGCGTGGCGCACCTTGTCCCACATCTCCTGCGGCCCGCGCGCGAGATGTGAGCGATGCGACGCGCGAGGCAGGCGCAGGCGGGCGCACGTGCGCGTGCTGGTGCGTCTGCTTGTCGTCCACGGTCAGCGACGTCAGCGAGCCGTTGCGTATGTTCTTGCGGACGCTGGTGGCGGGACGCGTCAGTCGTGTGCGCGTGGCAAGGCACGGCGATGGCACGCACAGGTTGGCCAGGCTCTTGGACTGCGACAGCTGCTTGCTGACGGCGGGCGTGGCCGAGGTCGGCGACGGCGTGAGCAGGCGCTCGAGCGGCAGCAGGCGGAGCATGAGGCCTGCGCGCACAGCATTAGCGTCGGCGCGAACGCGTGACCACCACCGCGCACCCAGCGGCAGCGATAGCAGCGCGATGCCCGCGCACAGCAGCCAGTCGTTGGCAGACAGCGCGACGGTGCCCGCGAACGAGCCTGCGTGCACGCGGGGCCGCGTGAGCCGCACAACAGCGCGCAGCTGCAGAACGCGCACCGCCAAACTGCACCAGCAAGGCCTGCAGCGCGAGTGTGCCGCCGATGACGCTGAGGAAGATGTAATTGTTGAAGAAGTTGTCAAACACGTTCAGCTCTGCGCATGGCGAGCGGCGACGGGTCAAGCGCGGACACATGTGCCGTCGTTGCGAGCCGCGCACCGTCGTTGATGCGCCGCGCGTTGATCTCGTTCACCACCTGGCCGCGCCGTCAAGCAAGGTCGCGCACCTGTGCACACACAGACGCACCTGACACAGCACAAAGGTGTTGAAGAAGATCGTTAGGTGGCGCGTCGAGTGCGCCTCGAGGTCCATCATGTGCGGCGCGGCGTACAGCAGGCCAAAGTTGACCGTGAACTGGCGCATCGCTCAGCCCCGCACACGCCGTGCAAGAGCCGCGCGCGCACCTGGAACAGCGCCTGGCCGATGATGTGCTTCCACATCTTGGGCGTGATGAGGTTCGAGCCGTCGCGGCCGTACCTGTGGGCGCGCGCGCGAATGTCAGTTGGCGACGCTTCCTAACCCCCCGCCCGGCGCGCACGGCTTGCGGTCCAGCAGCGCCGGCGTCGGCGGCTCGGTCGCAAGCGCCAGCGCGGCCATCGTGTCCATGATCAAGTTGACCCACAGCAGCTGCACGGGCTTGAGCGGCGACTCGCCGCCCTCGTCCATGATCGAGCCGACGAACGCGAGCGTGACGGCGACCTGCGGCGTTTCGCGTGAGGCCTTTCCACGGCGTGCAGCGCGCGCTGCGCACCAGGTTGACCGTCAGCTGGAACTGAAGGAACTTGCGGATTGAGTCGTACACGTTCCGGCCTGTCGCGCGCTTCTGCGTCAGCGCGCCTTAACACGGCCACCGCCGCTGACGCACCCCACATGACCGCCTTGACGATCGACGAAAAGTTGTCGTCCATGAGCACGATGTCTGTGCGCGTGCACTCTCTCAGCACACAGGCACGCGCGAGAACACACAGCGAGCGACACACCCGAGGCCTCCTTGGCCACCTCGGTACCGGTGATGCCCATGCTGAAGCCGACGTGCGCGAGCTGCCGGGCGCGTACAGTCAGCACGCGCTCACAGGCCGCGGCCACCTCCGCGCACCTTGAGCGCCGGGCCGTCGTTGGTGCCGTCACCAGTGACGGCAACGATCTCGCCCAGCTTTTTGAGGCGCTCGACGAGGATCTGCTTGTCGAGCGGCGACGAGCGCTGATGCGCGCGCGCACACACGCGCGCGTGAGTCTTGCCCTGCGTCACGCCCGGGCGCCGGCGCTCACACCGCAAGCACTGTCAGCCGCGGCACGACCTCGTCCATTTGCTTCTCGGTCAACGCGCGGAACTCGGGGCCCTCCATCACGCGCTGGCCTTTGCCCTCGGTGTAGATGCCGCAGTTCTTGGCGATGTTCATCGCCGTGACCTTGTTGTCGCCCGTGACCATGCGCACGACGATGCCGGCCTGCGCGCGGGTTGGCAGGCAGCAACGCGCGCTGGCCACGCGGCACCTTCTGGCACCGCTTGACCGCGTCGGCGACCTCCTCGCGCAGCGGGTCCTCGATGCCGACGATGCCGATCAGCACCAGGTCCTTCACCGCCAGGTCGTCCCAGCTGCCCGCCTTGGCGCCCGCGGGCACGTCGCTGGCGGGACGGGTCAGTGCGCGCGTGATGCACGGCTGTGCATCCCGACGCACCGGTACGCGAGCCCGATCGTGCGCAGGGCGTTCTTGGCCATCGTGTCAATGTGCGCCTCAAAGCTCGCCACGGCCGCGGCATCGAGCGGCGCCACGCAGCCGTCCTTCTTGACCATGCTCTTCGCGTACGACAGAATGATCTCGCTCGCGCTGCGCCCACCCCCGTGAGTGCGCGCACAAGCGGACACAGCGCCCGCGCACCCCTTGACGTAGATGCGGTGGCTGCCGTCCGCGAGCTTCTCGACCACGCCCATGGACTGCGCAGGCGCGTCACGTCACGCACGCCCGACAGCTGCCACAGCACCTTGCGCTGCGACGAGAACGGCAGGAGCTCGACGACGGTCGACGCCGCGCGCACCTTCATATACTCGCTGCCGAGCTTCTTCGTCAGGCCCATGAGCGCGCCCTCGGTCTTGTTGCCGATGAATTCGACCGTGCCCTTGCTCGTCTTGCCCTCGTACGCGGTCGAGTTGAGCGCAATCGACTTTTCCAGCAGCGCTGCGAGCCACGCGTTCAGCGAGTGCAACGCAGGCGTGCGAGCTAGCGCGCACAGAGCTGCGCCGGCGACAGCTCCTTCTTCAGCGTAGTCACGTCGGCGCCAAAGGGCACCTCGGCCACGCGCCCCTCGACCACCGTCATGCGGTTCTGCGTGAGCGTGCCCGTCTTGTCGGAGCAGATCTGCGCACCGGACACGCAGATCAGCGCGCATCCGGGCTTGCGAGCACACGAACCGTCGTCGCACCGCCCATCGTCTCGCAGGCAGACAGGTGGCGCACCAGGTTGTTGTCGTCGAGCATCTTCATCATTGAGTAGGCTGCCGGCGCGCGTGAGCGACTCGCCGCACGCCGCGCACAGCACGTGCGCACCGAGCGCCATCGTCACGGCCAACGGTAGGCCCTCTGGTACGGCCACGACGACCATCGTGACGGCGGTGATCACGTAGTGCACCAGGGCCGAGAAGAACTCGACCGAGAACAGCGGCCTCGCGTGGCTGAAGCTGCACCACGCACCGTCGTGCGTGAGCCGACCACCGCGCGCGCCGTCTGCGCACGCACTCCATGATGATGTGCTTGATGATGAGCGAGCCGAGTGTGATGACGGCCATGCCGAGGCCGATGTGGCCGATCTGGTCCGCGAGCTTGTCAAGGCGGCCCTGCAGCGGCGTGTCCTCCGACTCGACGCGCAGCGACATCATCGTCTTGGGGGGGGGCGCACCACGCCCGTGAGCAGCGCGCGCGGCGCGGGCCGCCGACGGCGCACCTTGCCGTGGATCGAGTTGGGTCCGACCGCGATCACGACCATCAGGCCGTAGCCCTCGAGCACCTGTCAGCGGCGGCCGGTGAGCCTGCTGCACCACGCAGGGATGGGCCCACGGGCGTGCCTGCGTGCCCGAGAGGAAGAACGGGTCGTCGTCGGGCTTGGCGATCGAGTCGCTCTCGCCCGTCACGCCCGACTCGTCGCACTTGATGCCGTGGCCCGACACGTACACACCGTCGGCCGGGATGATGTCGCCCGTCTCGACCGTGACGATGTCGCCCACGTTGATCTCGTAGACCGACACCTGCAGCTGCTCGCCGCCGCGCACGACCTTGACGTCCTTGTTGTCCTTTTTGGCGTTGAGTGCGCGGAACTGCTGCTCCTGTTCACGACGCCGTGCTAAGCGCGCGCGCGCGCGGCACGGACGGCCGCGCACGGTACCTTGGAGTAGTCGTTGAGCGCGCTGACCATGACCACGACGAGCACGGCCACAAGGATCGCCGTGCCCTCGATCCAGCCCGAGGCCGGGTTCTCGCGGATGCCGAGCACGAGGCTCACGCCGGCCGACACAATCAGCATGATCAGCGTCTTGTCTTGCAGACCTTCCCACACGAGGCCGAAGAAGGTCGTGTGCTCGCCCTCGGGCAGGGCGTTGCGGCCAAAGCTGTGCGACTGTCAGCCTTGTCGCGCGCACGCGCGTCCCGCCGGGCCCAGCGACGCACTGCGCCCGGCGCGCAGAGAAGCCGTCAGCCGCCTCGGCCGCCGGCACGCCGCGCTTGCTGTCGGTCTTGAGCGCGCGCAGCAGGCCCGCGAGCCCGCCGAGGGCCTCGAGGCGGTCGGGCGACTTGGGGTCGACGAGCGCGCCCTTGTGCCCGTGCGTCAGCCCGCACGTTGTGGGCCGCACTGGCCGCCCGCACCAGCTGCTCATTCGTGACGCTGAAGGTCGCCATGGGACGCGGCGGCGGCGCGGTGCGGTGCGGCGGGTGCGCGTTGGGAGCGCGACGTCGCCGGCGTTGCCTGGCCATGGCGCGCGCACGGGGCGAGTGACGTCAGGCGTGCAAACTGGGCCGGGGTGGGCCGTGCTGCGTGGACTGCGCGACCGAGGGAGCGGCACCGCGCGGGAGCGAGAGGCCAGGAGACAGAGGGAGACGCAAACAGCCGTGGACGCGGCTTGTCAGACTGCTGGCCACGTGGCCGATGGCGGATGAAGATGACGCCGCGACGGCCGCGACGGCCACGGCGGCGGCCGTGATCGTGCAGCTGCAGACGGGCGAGGGCGTGTCGGCCGGGCCGCCGCTGACGTGCGTGCTGCTGCTGCTGCCGCTGCTGCCGCGGGCCTGACGTGCGGCGGTCGCCGCCAGGGTGCCGCTCGACGTCTCGCCGCAGCAGCTCGAGACGCTCATCAACCGGCTGCTGAGCAATGTGCGCGGCTTGGGCGGGCTCGCGCGACGGCGCACGAGGACGCTCACGCTGCGTGCGCCGTGCGCAGGAGGAGGAGCTGCCGTACTCGTTCTTCGTCGGCGACGACGAGGTCGTGCAGACGCTCAGGGACACCGTCGCGGCGCAGAAGCTCTCGACCGAGAACGTGCTCACGGTGGTGTACCAACCGCAGGCCGTGTTCCGCGTGCGCTCGGTCACGCGCTGCTCGGCGTCGATGACCGGCCACGCCGAGGCTGTGCTCTCGGTCGCGTTCAGCCCCGACGGGCAGCGGCTCGCGAGCGGGTCAGGTGCGCTCTGTGCGTTCGCGCGTGCCCGTCTCACGCAGGCGCGCACCCGCTGCAAACGCAAGGCGACACGACCGTGAGGATATGGGACATCCTCACGCAGACGCCCGAGTTCACGTGCCGCGCGCACAGCCACTGGGTGCTGTGCATCGCCTGGTCGCCCGACGGCAAGCGGATCGCGTCCGGCGGCGCCGACAACAAGGTGCGCGCGATGGCGCGCGGGGGGCCATGCCGACGTGCCGGTGCGCGACGCAGGTGCAGCTGTGGGACCCGGCAACGGGGCAAGCCGTCGGCACGCCATTGACCGGGCACCGCGGCGTGATCACGAGCCTGAGCTGGGAGCCGCTGCACCGGTGCGCGTGTGGTGGCGCATGCGGCGTGCGTGAGCGCCTGTGCTGACCGCGCACACACTCGTTTAGCAACGGCGAGTGCTCGCGCCTGGCGTCGTCGTCCAAAGACGGCACGGTCAAGGTGTGGGACGTGCTCACGCGGCGGCTGCTGTTCTCGCTGTCGGGCCACAGCGACGCGGTCTCGTGCGTGCGCTGGGGCGGCGACGGCCTGATCTACACGGCGTCGCGCGACCGCGCGATCCACGTGTACGACGCGGCAGACGTGCGTGCACGCGGGCGCTGCGGGCGAGGGCTGGGACGCTGACGGCGTGGGGTCGTGCAGGGCAAGCTGTGCCGGTCATTGACGGGGCACGCGCACTGGGTCAACACGCTCGCGCTCAACACGGACTACGTCCTGCGTACGGGCGCATTTGACCACACGGGCACGGCGCCGGACAACGCCGCAGCCGGTGCGTGTGCTCGTGTGCTCGTGTGCTCGGTCGGCGTCACACCATGCTCATCGATCGCGCCGTGCAGCCAAGGCCAAGGCGCTCGAGCGCTACCAGGCCGTGCGCGGCAGCAGCGATTCGGAGGTGCTCGTGAGCGGCTCGGACGACTTTACGCTGTTCATGTGGACACCGGCCGTGAGCAAGAAGCCGATCGCGCGGCTGACGGGCCACCAGCAGGTCGTCAACCAGGTCGTGTTCTCGCCCGACGGCCGATACCTGGCCAGCGCATCGTTCGACAAATCGGTCAAGCTGTGGGACGGGCGGACGGGCAAGTGCGTGCCTCGTGCGCGTACGTTGTGCGTGCGTGCGTGCATGCTGACACGCGACCAGGTTCATCACGTCGCTGCGCGCACACGTCGGCGCCGTGTACCAGGTGGCGTGGTCGGCCGACTCGCGCATGCTCGTCTCGGGCAGCAAGGACTCGACGATGAAGGTGTGGGACGTGCGCACGAAGAAGGTCAAGTTTGACCTGCCCGGCCACGCGGACGAGGTGCGGTCGCGCCGGTGCCTTGGTTGCGGTCTCGGGCTCACGGTGCGCTGGGGCAGGTGTACACGGTCGACTGGAGCCCAGACGGCGAGCGCGTGGCCAGCGGTGGCAAGGACAAGGTGCTGAAGCTGTGGGTGACCTGAAGCAGCAGAGTGGAGCAGACTGCGCCATCACGAGTCCGCGTTCCACCTGCGTCGAATCTCGATGCCCTTGCGCCGCACCCGCGCGGGGCCCTCGGCGCCGCCACCTCGCGCGGCCGCGGGCCGTGGGCGGGCGACGGCGGGCGCGGGCAGCGCGAGCAGCACACGCAGTGGCGGTGCGGTGGCCGCAGCGGTGCCGGCCGCGGGGCGCGGGCGCGCGCACGCCAAGGCGGCGGTGGACGGTGACAGCGCGGGGGCCAACGGCGACGCGGCCGTTGACGCCACGCACGCCGCCGACGCGCCCGAGCCGTGCCGCCACCGCGGGCAGGTCAAGAACGTGCGCTGGTTCGCCGAGCTGGAGGCGCGCGAGCGTGACGCGGTGCTCCCGACGACGTGCGCCGGTGCGTGCGCGTGCTGCACGCGTGGCAGTGCTGATCCGGGGCGGCCGCGCAGACTGCGGTGCGGCAGAGTCGCTCTGGCTGTGCGGCTCGTGCGGCGTTGCGCACTGCGGCCGGTGCGTGCGCGGCCGCGTGCTCTGCGTGCGCCTGACGCGCCACGTGCTCGCGTACACAGGTACGTTCACCAGCACGCGCTTGAGCACTTCCAGCGTAAAGCGCACGCGCTATGCGTGAGCCTGACGGACGCAGGCGACGTGTTCTGGTGCGCTCGGGCCCCCTTCTGCTGCGCCACTGCACGTGTCTCACACGCCGTCGCGATTGCCATTCGCAAACAGCTACCGATGCGACGACATGGTCCCGCCGCAGCACCTCACGCCCACACTCACGCGCATGTCGGCCGTGATCGGCAGGGTCATGCGGCGCCAGCTGGGCCTGGCCGAGCCGCTGCGGTGCGGCGAGCCTGCCGTCAGCGCGCGCGCCTGCCGCCTGCTGCCTGAGCGAGAGGAAAACAGGTCGGCGACGTCGCAGGCGACGCAGGTTGGCAAGCGCGCGCGTGAGGATGACGCCGCGCAGCAGGGCCCGCCGGCCAAGAAGACGCCCGGGCGCAAAAAGTCGGTCCTCAAGGGCATCCAGGGCGCCGTCGGGCTCCGCAACCTCGGCAACACCTGCTTCATGAACGCCGTGCTGCAGGCGCTCGGGTGCGTCTCACTCTGCCCGCGTCTCTGTACGTCTCACACACACACACACACACACACACACACACACACACACACACACACACACACACACACACACACACGCGCGCGCGCGCGCGCGGCGCAGCAACACGACCTTCCTGCGTGAGTTCTTCCTGCAAAAGTACCGGCCCACGTCGGGGTATCTGCGCAACGGCGGCGCGGGCGTGAGCGCGGGCGTGCGGACACGCACCGCGCCGTCCGAGGTCTACGAAAAGTGCGCCGGCGCCGTACACCGCTGCTGACCTGCATGCCGCTCACGCGACGACCGCACACGCGCAGCTGTGTCGCCGACGAGTTCTACCAGCTCGTGCATGAGATGTGGCTGCACGAGGCACAGGCCGTCTCGCCCTCGTCGTTCCTCGCGTGCGTCTGGCGCGTCGTCCCGAGCTTTCGCGGCTACCATCAGCAGGTGCGACCTTGGCGTTGGGCGCACGGTGAAGACTGACGCCGGCACGCGCAGGACGCGCAAGAGTTTCTGCGCTACATCCTTGCGGCGGTGCACGCGCAGCTGGTGTCGATCGCGGCCTCGACCGAGCCTGGTGCGTTGTCGCTGCGCGCTGTACTGTGCTGCGCGTGAGTGCTCATCGCGCGGCGCAGACGAGAACCAGCCGCACGCCGACGACATCGACGTCGAGCACGACGTGGACACCGACAAGGACGCGCGCGCCGGCACCGACGCCGACGGCCTGCACAGCGGCGAGGACGACGACAGCGGGCGCGGCAGCAACGGCAGCAGCGGGCGGCGTGGGCCGGCCGGCCGGCCACGCAAGATGTCCCTACGCGACATCAACAGCCGGCAGAGCGTCGTCACGGACGTGTTTGGCGGCACGCTCTGGAACCGCGTGCAGTGCCTCAACTGCGGCGGCATGTCGTACAAGGAGGACCCGTTTCTCGGTGCGTCGGCTCTTACTCGCGCTCGCCAGCTCACAACCAGCCCGTCCAGACCTCTCGCTGGACATCCCCGAGCTCAGGGGCAAGACGTCGTCGCTGCGCGGTGGGCGCGTCGTCACGCTCGACGTGCGTGTGCTTACGGCGCCGCGCACAGAGTGCCTTGACTTTTTCGCCCGCCTCGAGCGGCTGGAGGAGTCGGAAAAGTACCTGTGCAACACGTGCCTTGTCAAGCAGCCGTGCACTAAGCAGTTCAGCATCCGGCAAAATCCGCGGGTACGCTGCACGTAACGCCTCGGCCCGCTCACGCGTCGCAACCGCGCAGGCTCTGTGCCTGCAGTTCAAGCGCTTCCGCTGGGGCACGTACGCGCGGTCCAAGGTGAAGGACCACGTGACCTTCCCTCTCACGGGGCTCGACCTCTCACCGTACCTGGACCCGACGTGTGTCGCCTGGTCCACTGGCAGTGCGCGCACTCGCTCGTGTTAACGGGTCGCTGCAGGTCCAGCAAGATTGTGCGCCCGCCCGTGTACGACCTGTACGCCGTGGTCGTGCACCACGGGTCAGGGTGCGCCGTATGCTGCTTAGCGCGGTCGCAGCTGCTCTCGCTGACGGTGCGGCCGCGCAGGTCCGGCTCGGGGCACTATACCGCGTGCGTGCTCAACGAGGCGTCGTGTGCGTGCACTCTGCCTGCGCGCGTGCTGCGCCCGGCTTACCGCTCGGCGACGCGCCCCGCAGCCAAGTGGCTCGAGTTCAACGACGGCACGGTGCAGTCCATCTCGCCCGACGACGTCATGGCCTCGCAGGTGTGTGTCGCGTGCAGCCCGCGCGGCACGTCCGTTCAAACGTCGCCCCAGGCCTACCTCCTGTTCTACAAACTGCGCGCCCCTGCGGCGTGAGCACATCATCATGATCTGTCGCTCTCATCTGGCCGCGCGCGCCGCTTTGTCGTGTGCACACGGTGGCAAACGTAGCACATCACATTCCATTGCAGCAGCACACGGGCCGGTCACTGGGTCAATCGGAAGGGCTCTTTGGCCTGGCGTGGAGGTTGAACCCGTGACGGCAGAGCAGTCACGCTTGAGGATCGGGCGACTCGGATGCGCCAGCCTCACTGGCAGGCTCTCACTGGCAGCCGCAAATGCGGCCAATGCGGGTCACGTTCCGGCGTCTCCGTCAAGAACTCTATTTTCAGCGGCTGCAAGGACTGGCTGCGACGTTGCTCGTTCATCTTGCACAGCAGATCAGGCAAGTCGTAGAGCCAGTAGGCATACACGTCCAGCTTTTGAAACTGCCTACCAGAGTGCCGATAAACTCGGACTTGGAACTTGAAGCTGAGGCACAGCGGCAACGCGGCGCGGCCATCTCGCGCTGGTAGTGCTATCGTCACCGCGACTTTGTTCAGCACCCGCAGCCGGTACTTGTACGTGCACGTGTCCGCCCCATCGAGCGCGCGGCGGACCGGCAAGCAAGCTGGTTGCACTAATCGCCCTTACTTTTCAGCCAGCAGCTTGTTGTACATAGCCTGGGAATGTCAACACCGTCATCCTCGTTCACGGCCCCGCGCGGGCGCTACCTGCGGCCGTACTCGGTCTTTGGGCGTTACAAGCGCGCGTTTGGTGGCGACGCCTCGCAGGGCTCACTGATGCCCGGCGGCGGCGCCGGCGTGAGCATCAACGCGGGCACGGACGCGAGCGATGACGAGGTGCAGTGGCGCCGATGGCGATGCGCGACTGGACGCCCGGTGTGCGCGCGCAGGCGACGCCGCTGCGGGGCGGCGGGCGGCCCGAGTCCATCTTTGCGCGCGATTCGCTCGGCGGCTTCTCGCTCGGGCCGGAGGACGACCCGGATCCGGACGACGACGTCGAGGTGTACTCGTCCACGCGGTGCGGCACGCTCAGCGGTGCCGGTGCTCGGGGGGCGGGCGCTGAGCGTCGTTGCGCGCCAGCCTGATCGACCCCAAGTCGGGCGAATTCCGCGTGCTCAAGCTGAACCGCGGCAGCATGTGGCAGGCACGGCCGGCGCCGCGCGCTCGTCAGGCGTTTGACGCGCGCGCGCGCCCGTGGCATGCAGTACTACATGCGCGACCTGTTCCACACGCTTGTCGACTCGCCGTGGTACCGCCTGATCATCCTGGTGCGGCGGCATCCGCGGCGATTGGTCACTGATCGCTGATCGCCGCTCGCGTGCAGCTGCTTGTGTCGTACTTCATTGCGTTCATCGTCTTCGCGTGCCTGTACTACTGGTTCACGTCGTACTGTGCCAACGGCGTGCCGACGTTCAGCGACGCGTTCGTGCTGAGTGCGTGGCCGCGCCACCGCACCGTGGGCGAGCCCTGACGCCGCGCGTGCACACAGGCCTGCAGATCCACATGACGATCGGGTGCGTGCCACGCAGCCGCGCTCGGCCCGCCCGGCCACTCACCAGCGCGCGCAGGTACGGCGAGTACAATTACGTGCCGACGCTGGGCTGCCCCGTGGCCATCACGATCGTGTCGCTGCAGTGCATGACGGCGCTTGTCATGTCGGCCATCCTCTTTGGTGCGCGCAATAAGGCGCTGCGATTCGCGGCTGACATAGAGCACGCCGCGCGTGGTGCAGGTCTATTCTACGCGCGCTTCGCCCGGCCGTCGCTGCGCAACCAGACGCTCTGGTTCACCAAGACGGCGGTGATCACGGAGATCAGCGGGCGCAAGTACCTCATGTTCCGCGTGGCCAACATCCGCAAGAGCGAGATCATTGAGGCACGCTGCGGCGCGGTGCAAGGGGTGCGATAACGTGCTGACTTTGACGCGTACAGGCGCGCGTCAAGCTCGTGCTCGGCTTCATCAGCAAGAACCGGCGCGGGACTTACGAGTACAAATTTGAGACGCTGCGGCTCACGCACTCGCGCGACATCATCCTGGCCATGCCGTGGACGATCGTGCACCCGATCAACAAGGGTGCGCGTCCGCGCCACTGTGAGTCGTGGCCCCGGCTGAGCCGCTGCATCGCACAGCGAGCCCGCTGTACAAGCGCACGCAGGACGAGATGCGAGCGCTCAACTTTGAGGTCATCTGCTTCATCTACGGCACCAACTCGAGCACGGGCAACCTGTTTGAGAAGCGCCGCAGCTACACGGCCGACGAGATGGTGCGCGCGGCCGCTGCGTGCAACGGCGGGGCTGATCGCTTGCTCGGCCAGATCTGGAACGCGCGCTTCGCCAACATCCTCGCACGCAACAAGCGCAACCAGTGGGTAGTCGACTACGGCTGCTTCCACCGCGTGATCCCGCAGGACGCACTGGACCATGCGGACGGGTTGGTGGTGGTGCGCTCCACGTGCGCGTGGCTGCGCACAGGACACACAGCCTTGACGCGTGCTCGCGTTCGCAGCCGACGACCGAGCTGCCCAGCCTGCCGACGAGCACGAGCACGAGCGCGCCGGTCGACG
The DNA here is from genome assembly GCA_943704415.1 of Parvularia atlantis. NCBI lineage: Eukaryota > Rotosphaerida > Parvularia > Parvularia atlantis. Next base: position 7,108 of record CALSCO010000133.1, on the reverse strand, counting down.
TGCCGGCACCGCCCGCGGCTGCGCATACGGCCATCCCGGTCGCGGGCGGCAGCAGTGACGACAGCGGTGAGGGCGAGGCGGGCGGCGAGGGCGAGGGCGAGCCGCTCTCGGCCACGGTCTCTCCTTCGCACGACGTGAGCCCGCCGCTCAGCCGCAGCGCACGCGCGGGACCTGTAGCTGCCGCACCGGCACGGATCAGCGGCAGCAAGGTCTCGCCGCAGCCCGACGGCGCGGCCGGCGTCGGCTCGGACGGGGCCGACACGGACGACAGCGGGAGCGACAACGACGGCCAAGGGCCGGCCGCACGAGACGCGCTGGCATGACCCGCTGTACAACTGTGATACTCGTACAACACACCCTCTTTCTACTTGCCAAACTGCTGGTACGACGCCGTCCCGCCCAAGTCTGGCAGGCTCGCGCTGATCGGCGGCTTGCACACGTCGGCCCGCAGCCCCTCGTCGGCGTGCAGCAACGACTCGGCGTGGTCGATATATTCGCCGCGGTGCGAGTACGGCACGCGCTGGCTCGACATGAAGCACGTCTGCTCGGGCGCGAGCAGCAGCGGCACCGCGAGCGCGTGCACGGGCGCGTCGCCCCAACGGTGCTGGTAAAAGCCGCGGGCGACGTCGATGGCGCGAAAGACGGCCTACGCGGCGGTCGTGAGCGCACTCGTGCACAGCGCGCGCGTACGCACGCACCTGCCACGCCTGGCTGCGGAACGGCGCAAAGGCCGCGATCTCAAAGTTGGTCCAGTAGATGATGCGCCGGTACGAGTTGCCATCGCTGCCCTGCATCGTCTTCATGCGCGTCACGTTGGCCAGCGGGAAGCTCGATTGCCACAGCACGGCGCCGTCGAGCCGCTCGGGCGGGTTGTGCCGGAGCACGTCCTCGACCGTCACCGACGGCAGCGTCGGGTCGGGGAAAATCGGCGCGAGGTACTCGAGCGGCGGGTTGATGTTTGTGTCCACCGGCGGCTGCACGCCCTGGGTGTGCGTCTGCAGGAAGTCGAGCACGGTCGGATACAAGTCCTGAACGACCACGGGTGGGTCGTCCTGCACGTTGTTGTAGGCGTACGCGCATCCGTCGCGCGCCATGCGCGCGAACGGGTCCTCGGGAACACGGGCTGCGCACGCGCGCGCTGTCAGGAACGCGCTGCCCACCCAACGCAGGGCGGGGCCACGCACACGTCAGGTACGAGTCGGTGTCGAAGCGCCAGTAGTAGTCGTACTGCGCCAGGGCCGGGTGCAGGTACATCGTGCCCGAGTAGAAGCGGCACATCGCGGCGTAGCCCGGCCAGCCGTACCCCACCTTGTCGAGCCACTTCCACACGTCCGCGTGGCTCGGGTACCCCGCGGGCGTGCACACATCGAAGCACAGCTTGGCGCGCGCGGCCCCGCGTCAGTCGCCCACAGGGTGCGACCTGGACGCACCCGCTCGACGGTCGCCGACGTCGCGCTCGGCACCAACTCCAGCAGCGACTTGACGACGTCATCCTCCACGTCGCGCTCGGCAAATAGCACGACTGGGTACGGGTGGCACCGGAGAAAGTTGAGCTCGAGCAGCGTCAGGCTCGCGCGCAGCTTGGCGATGTTCTCGGGGTTGCGGTTCGTCACGTACACAATCACGCCGTTGACGAGGCCCCTGGCCTGCCGCTCTGTGGCGTCGCAAGCACAGCATGAGCCAGTGTGCGGTAAGAGGCGCAGTCGCGGGCCCGCGCACCGGTCTGCGGCGGCAGGCTCAGCTGGGCGCGCAGACCCGCGATCTCCTGCAGCAGCGCGAACGTCTCCTGCTGCTGCTGCTGCACCTGCTCGCTGAGCGTGCGCAGCCGGCGCGTGATGCCCGTCTTGGTCTCGAGCGCCTCGGCCACGCGCCGCTGTACCTCGCCGCGCTGCTGGTCCATCTCGTTGCGGACCTGGTCAGCCTCGCTGCGCAGTCGCGCGAGGGCGTTCTTGGCCTCGACGAGGCGCTCGCGTGCCTCGGCCGCGGTGCGCTCGAGCGCGCGCACGATCGCCGCCTCGCGCTCGTTCTCGTCCACGAGCGTCGCCAGCGCGCGCTCGTCGCCCTCTGTGCGCTCCGACTGCGATGCGATGTGAGCCCATTGCCCGTTGCCCATCGCGGGGCAAGGCGCGCGCTCACCACGATGCGCAGCGCGTAGACCACGTCCTCCACGCGCTCGTCCGCGTCGATGCGCAGCCGCCGCTGCTCCAGCAGGTGCATCGTCGCGCCCGCGAGCAGCGCGAGCGCCACGAGCAATGCGACGAGCAGCCCGCGCATCCTGTCTACGTCCCAGTAGCTCTCGACTTGCAGAGACTGGATGTACATTGCGCTTAGTCCATGGCACGTCATCGACGCATCTGGGCGCTCGTCGTCGTCGTCGTCGTCCTCGCGCTGCTGCTGGCCGCGGGGGGCGCGGGCGCGGCGTGGCCGCAGCCGAAGAAGCGCACCGTCGGGGCCCGCAACTACGTCGCGCAGCACGCGCCGGTGCTGCAGCAGCGCCTGCTCCCGCCCCCGCCCGAGACGCAGCGCTCGCCCAGGGACGACGCGCTCGTGGCCGTGCTCGTCAACGGCGAGCTGTGCGCGTTCAGCCGGTGCGTGCCGTGCCCGTCGTGGACGTATGACGTGCGACGTGACGTGTGGACCGCGCGCAGCCAGCGGCACGAGAAGCTCTGGTGCAACGCCGACGCGCCGCCGCTCGCCACGTGTGTCGCGTGTGCGCAGCTCGCCTGCACTGATGGTTCTGACCGCGCGCGCGCGCGCGCGCAGCACGGCCAAGGTGCCGCGGCGTGACGAGCAGATGGACGTACGTGCTCTGGGCACGCGCCGATGCACGCTCACGCGCCGTGTGCACGTGCACAGACCATCGGCGCGACACTTGCGACGTCGATCCTCGTGGCCAACCCGCTCGACGGGAGCCTGTTCACGGTGGCCGAGGGGCAGCCCGTGCAGGTGCACAGATCAGTGTGCGCTGCGTGCGACTGGCCGCCTGACCGGCTTGGCAACAGCGGCTCGCGACCACGATCATGGACCTCGTCAACAACGCGCCAAACCTGCCAGCTGAGAGCGGCATCGACGGCCGGGCCGAGTCGCGCACGATGCGCCTGTACCTGGCCTCGGGCGACCTCGTGCCCGACGACGTCAGAGCGAGCGCCTCGGAAGTGGTGCGCGTGCTGGCTGACGCGCGTACGCTGCGCCTGCTGACCCGCCGCCGACGCCAGTTGTACGTGCGCAGGACCGACTACGCCGTGTCCATGTTCCAACCGGACGGCAACCCGCTGTGCGTCGCGGCGCGCGCGGCCGTGTGTGCGCGCGCTGCGTCGGCTGAGCGGTGCGGCGTGCGCAGGTGGAACGTCACTCGCGGCGAGATCGGTGGCACGCCCGGCGAGCTCGAGCTGGACAGCGACACGTGGCAGATGCTGCGCGAGGTCGAGGACGCGCCCGGGCGGCAGATCGCCTGCGTGCTACACTGGCGCGACGGGGTGCAGTACAAGCACGTGATGCCGCGGGGTGCGCCGCGGCCGTCGCCGCCGAATAACGCACTGACGCACGCGCGCGGCAGACTCGGTCCAGCCGCTATCGGAGCAGTCGTCCGTGTACATCGTCGACGTGGCCGACTCGCTCGTGGCCCTGCCGCAGGCGAGCATGGGCGTGGACACGGCCATGGTCATCTACGAGCAGTTCAACTTTGCCTCGGCCGACGACCAGGGCGCGATGGTGCCCGTTGACCGCGCCGCCGTCGCGCCGCCGCCCGACTGGACCCGCAAGGGCGCCGTGTTCAGCTTGCAGGCGTCGCCGCTCATAGAGCTGCCCGGGGCGCTGCAGCGGCTGCCGCCCCGCGCCAACCTCGGCAGCGACATGACGCCAGCGCAGCCGTTCCCCGGCAACGCCAGCGGCAAGGACGCGCTAGAGCAGGGCACGGCGGGCGACTGGACGGTCGTCGTGGTCGCGTCGACGACGACGGTGGTCGCTGCGGCCGCTGTCGTGGCCGTGGTGTGGCGCGCACGGGGCAGCGGTGCGGCATCCGATGCGGCCGCCAAAGCGGGCGCGGCCGGCAAACGGAGGAAGCGCACGCAAAAGAAAGCGTCAGCGTCGGCGTCGTCGCTGGCGCCGGCAGACGACGGCGAGGGTGAGGGCGGCGCCGACGAGGTCGAGCGCGAGGCCGTGGCCCCTGCGACAACAACGCTGACATTGCACTCGACCTCGGCGACGCTCTCGGTCGCGGCGCTGTCGTCGTCGTCGTTCGGCGCCCCGGGTGCCATCGGCGCGTCGCTCGAGGTGTTCCAGGACGACGTGCTTGGGCGCGGAAGCTACGGCACGATGGTCTGCCGCGGCAAGTTTGCCGGGCGGCCCGTGGCGGTCAAGCGTCTCGTGCTCGAGTCGGTCGAGCTGGCGGAGCGCGAGGTGAAGATGCTGCAAGAGTCGGACCACCACTCCAACATCATACGCTACCACTGGGGGGTGCGGCGCACGGCGGCTGCGGTGCGCGCCAGCGACCTGACGCTTGGCGCCAGGGGCGCGACGACCGCTTCTGGTACATCGCGCTCGAGCTGTGCGCCGGCTCGCTGTACGACTTCATCACTCGCCCGGCCGAGGCCGTGTCGATGGACGACGGGCAACGGAAGCTGCGGATGGACGATGGTGCGCTGAGGATAGAGAACAAGGGTGCGTGTGCGCCGCCCGCCGGCTGCTGCCGATGCTGACCGCGCGCGCTGGGCAGGCAAGGTCGCGTTTGTGTCGCTCACGACGCTCATCTCCGACATGCTCAGCGGGCTCGCGCACATGCACCGGCTCAACATTGTGCGCAAGTGTCACGCGCGCGTGTGCGGCTGTGTACTCACGCGAAGCGCCGCGCAGATCCATCGCGACGTCAAGCCGCAGAACGTGCTCGTGTCGGCTACGGGCCGCGCGCTCATCTCGGACTTTGGCCTGAGCAAGAAGCTGCTGGACGACCAGAGCTCGTTCCGCACGACCGGTGCGGCTGCTGCGAAACGGCGGCAGCGTCGGGCTCACTCTGGCGCCAGCAAACCACGGCACAATGGGCTGGAGCGCGCCCGAGACGCTGCTGCGGGAGCTGCTGGAGCCGGGGGCGAGCGCGAGCCAGGACAGCGGCGGGAGCAGCGGGTCGTCGTCGGGCGTGAGCGATGCGGTGCGGCGGGGAGCGCGGCCACGGCGTCGGCTGATCGCTCGAGCACTCCCAGACACGCCTGCGCAAGACCAAGTCGGTCGACGTGTTCTCGGCGGGATGCGTTATCTTTTTTGTCCTCACGGGCGGCCGGCACCCGTTTGGCGAGGATCGACTAGACTGGGCGGTGCGACGGGCGTGCCTTTCGCGGTTGCGCGCACGCTCCGCTCAACGCCTCGCGGCGACAGTACAACATCAAGCACAACAAGCGCGACCTTGCCGCGCTCGCGCACGACCCGGAGGCGCTCGACCTGGTGCAGCGCATGATCGCGCACCAGCCGGCGGATCGGTGCGGCTTGCTACCATACACCACTGTGGCCTACCCGCCAACACAGCTGCCGCGCAGCATCGCCATGGACGACGCGCTTAAGCACCCGTTCTTCTGGGACGCGCAGAAGCGGCTGTCGTTCCTGCAGGAGGCGTCAGACCGGTTCGAGATTGAGGTGCGGCGCGTGCACGCCCACTCTGCTCGCCTGACACGCGCGGGTGGGGGGTGTAGGAGCGCGACTCGGCGCTGGTGCGGTCGCTCGAGGCCGGGGCAGCCGCGATCGTCGGCAAGTCGTGGCACGGCACCGTCGACACGCTCTTCCTCAGCAACCTGGGCAAGTATCGCAAGTACCAGGAGGGCTCGCTGCGGGACCTGCTGCGTGCGCTGCGCAACAAGGTGCGCCACACGCGGCAGCGTGCGCGTGCCTAATTTGTCGGCGCGGCGACAGAAACACCACTACAACGACCTGCCGCCGGACGTGCAGAGCGTGCTCGGCTCGCTGCCGGACGGCTTCCTGCACTACTTCACGTCGCGCTTCCCGGGCCTGCTGATGTACGTCTACGACGTGATTGCCGCCAGCCCCTTCCGCCACGATCCCATGTTTGCTTTGTTCTTTTAAGCCGCCAGAGCCGACGAGTGCATATCTCACGTTCTCCGCGCGACGTCGGGCCACAGCGCACACATGGGGGAAGTGAGGTTGGGACCGCAGGAGCAGGGCGCGCTCATGCAACCGCCACCTGCTGCTGCTGCTGCTGCTGCTGCTGCTGCTGCTGCTGCTGGGCGGGCGCGGCGTGCTGCGGCGGCACACTGCGCACACATCGCGGTCAGCGCACAGTACGACTGCAGCGAGACGCGCGCGCGCACCGGTCCTCGGTCGACGGCTCGGTCACGTTGATCTCGTTCTTCGGGTCGAAGATCGTCACCGCGTCCGGCAGCGGGTGCTTCGGGCCGGTCTTGCCCTCCTTGTCCGACGGGAGCATGATCTTGACCTTGATGCCGAGCACACCTGGCGGATACGTGCATGTGTGAGCGGCGGCAGTGAGCTCGCGCACGCTCAGCGATGTCGCACCCTGGCGCAGGAGGACGTGGCGCACGGCGCGGTCGATAAAGTCCTTCGTGGGCTGGCCCGAGTGGATCATGAAGCCGTCGACAAACTTCATGCTCTTGGCGCGGGCCGCGCGCAGCTTGCCCGACACGACGACCTCGCAGCCCTTGGCGCCGCTCTCCATGATGAAGCGCAGCACACCGTAGCACGCGCGCCGGACGGCCAGGCCGCCCAGCAGCTTGTAGCGGAGCGACTCGGCCTGGGAGATGGCCGACAGGCCGCGCTGCGCCACCTTCTCGGCGTACAGCTCGACCGAGTTCTCCGGGAAGTTGAAGCGCTTCTGCACGACCGACGTGAGCTCGCGGATGCGACGGCCCTTGTCGCCCTGCGGGGTTGCGTGCGAGCACGTGAGCAGCCGCAGCGCCGGCGGCCAGGCGGGTGCAGCACACGCACCAGCACGTTCTGCGTGCGCGTGGCGCGGATGATGATCTCCTGGCGTGTGGGCGTGACGCGGACCTCGACGCCGGCGTAGCCGTCCTCGGCCAGCTCGCGCGTGAGCAGCTCGTTGAGCTCGGCGTAGAAGACACCGTCGGCGACGAACCTGCGCGCAAGGGGG
>CALSCO010000129.1:0-21606 GCA_943704415.1 Parvularia atlantis | reverse complement strand
ACGCGAGCGTAGCAGATCGTCTTCTTGTTGGCGTTGCTTGCCGTGACGGGCGTCTGGTCTTGGAAGAGAACACGAACGTCGTCGAGGTTCAGTTGTACCGGCGACATTGCCCGACCGTGCGCATACACTCCACCTTGCCGAGGCGGTGCCACCGTTGTAGTGTCGTATTGGAGACCCCATAGCGCTTCGCCTGATAGGATCGTTGATGCAGACATGTTTGCAGATCAGAATAGCATAATGGTTCATCATGCTTGGAAAGACACAAGGCGCGCACTTTGATACGCACCTGTAAAGCCGAATTGCAAACATTATTTTGTGCAAAAGCAAACAAAGCGGAATCGCTCACTGGAGCAGAGTGCGCAGACGGAAAAGAGAAAATGGAGAGAAGTGCGTACTTTGCTTCATTAAGCGCGAAAAGGTCTCTACGGTGGAGTGGTTTGTCTCAGCCTTGGCTCATGCACTCGGCGTGCTATACACATCGCGCTCACGGCTCGGTCTGCGCGGCGACGGCGGCGAGCTCGACGTCGGGGCGGGCGGTGGTGATGGTGCGGATGGACGGCTTGAACGACGACGGGATGAAGAACGAAAGGACGGCGGCGACGACAAAGGCCGCGAAGGTGATCCAGAAGACGATGTGCACCGCGCGCATGAAGCTGCCGATGGCCGCGTCCGACAGGCCGCCGCCGCCGTAGATGAAGAGCACGAGCAGCTCCTGTGCGTCGCTGTGAGCGCGCACTGCTGAAGTGGCCGCGGCGAGCGCACCTCGTACGTGAGCGAGTTCAGGATGAGCGCAAACTGCGGCCGGCGGCGCGTCAGGCTCGGCAGGCGCGCAGGCAAGAGAAGGAGCGCGTACCGTGATAACGATGCCGACCATCTGCGGCAGGAATGAGAGGCACAGGCGGATGCCGGATGCGACGCCGCGCTCGTTCGGCTGCACCGACAGCAGGCCCGCGACACCGTTGGGCGAGTTCTGCGCGCGCACGCACGGTCAGCTGCTGTGAGGCACAGCCCGACGTGACGCACAAAGATGCCGTTGCCGAGGCCCACGACAAACAGCGCAAACGCGATCAGCCAGTAGTTGACGCCAGGCTCGATCACGGCGAGGCCGATGGTGCCAACGGCGCTGATGATCGGGCCGACGACGCAGAGCAGGCGCACGCCAACCTGAGGCCCGCGACCCGTCAGTGTGCGCGCGCGCGGCGGGCCCATTCGTGCGCACGCACCCGGTCCGCGAGGATGCCGCTAAACAGGCCCGTGAGGATGATGCCGAGGCCCAGCGGGATGAGCTGAATGCCGGCTGTGAGCGGGTCTGCGCTCGGGCTGGCCGTGAGCGTGCAAGGACGGAGACGTGGGCGCGCGCACCCTCGCCGTACGGGCCCTGGAGGAAGAAGATCATGCCGTCTGCGTTGAGCGGGATGAGCACGAGCACGAGCACAGGCGCACACGCCGAGCACGCACAGGTCACGTTGCCGCGCGCGAACGAGCTCATGACCGACGCCAGCGTCGACAGGGTGAAGACGCGGTTGGTGAAGATGCTCAGGTGGATCACGGGGAACGGCGCCCAGTAGCGCTCATGCAGGCAGAAGAGCACCTGCGGCGCGCGCTGTCATCCACGTGCCCGTGCACAAACGCGCCACACGCACCAGCGCGAGCGCGCCAAAGACGACGAGGCACGTCAGGCCGGCCGTGGACGACAGCATCGGGTCGGGCACGACGGCCTGCGTGAGCGCGAGGATGATACTGCGCAGCGCGGCGCGTCTGGCGTCAGCACCGGCCGCACAGGCCGCACGCGGCGCCGCACAGCGTGAGGAACGCGATCAGCAGCAGCGAGCCGATGTAGTCGAACCGGCGTACGAGCTCCCAGAACGTCTCCTTCTTGGTCCAGGGCGGGTTGCGGATGTACATGAACCCGAGCAGCGTGCACAGCGCGGCCGGCGGCACGTTAAACTGGGCGGGGTCAGTGCACGCGGCACGCGGCACGTGCGGCGCGCACCCAGAAGATCCAGCGGTAGTCGAGCTCGGCAAAGGCGCCGCCGATGACCGGGCCGAGCACGGAGCCCGCGGCGAAGGCGATCTGGAACGCGCCCTGGAACGAGGCGTCAGCAACGCGCGCGCGGCACGGCGCGGGACGCGGCGCACCTGCGCGATGCCGACCTGGCCGTACGGCGCAAAGACACTGGCGCGCGCGGGCGGCGGCGTGAGCGCGCTGCGTGCGAGGCGAATGCGGGGGTGCGCGACGCACTTGGTGATGATCGCGACCGAGTTGGAGAAGAGGAACGTGCCGCCGATGCCGAGGACGCAGCGATAGCCGATGAGGTCCGTGCCGTGCTCGTTGAGCTGCGCAAAGCCGCTGAGCAGCGACGCGATCGTGAAGAACAAGAACCCAAAGTTGAAGAGCAGTTGCTGGCCAAAGATGTCGCCGAGCTTGCCTGCACGCGGCGCAGAGTGAGGACGACGCGCAGCCACTGGCAGGGTCAGTCGCCGCGGCGCGCACCGGTCACGGGCACGATGGCCGAGACGACGAGGAGGAACGAGAGCAGCACCCAGATGATCGTGGCGATGGACGCCTGCAGCTCCTCGATCAGCTTTGGGAAGGCGATGATGAGCGCGCTCGACTGGATGGCCGCGAGCAGGCCGCCAATGCACGAGATGCCCAGGACGACCCAGCGCTCGTACGGCTTGGGCTGGTGCTCGGCCGGCGCGCCGTCGGCAGCCGCGGGCTTGTGTGCGGTGTGGACAAGTACGTCTAAGGAGCCGGCGAGCGCGTCGAGCGAGGGCGCGGCGCTGGCGGTGGTGTCGGCCATGGCGAGGGTGCGTGCTGAGCGCGGGGGGAGAGCCGAAAGTAAGCGCGCCGCTAGGAAGAGCGTGCCGGTCACGCGCGACACGTGCAGGGGGGCCTGCGGAAGATGTCGATCGACCCGTCAGCTGAAACTCATAATGAAACCTCCGCTGGGAACCTCGGCGATTCCTCTGGAACGTCTCGCACACTAGCACAACCACCCACCCTTCACGCGATGAACTCGGCCGAGCGGCTTCGCAGCGCCGCGAAGCGCTCGGTCATCCACGCACCCGAGCGGCCGATGATGCGCCGCACCTCTGGCACGACCGCGAGCATGTGCAGGTACCCGTGCGAGAAGCCGTCGATCACGTCCACCGCGACCTCGTCCGACGACGCTTTGGCCTCGCGCAGGCGCGCGGCAAACAGCACCGTGTCATCGTAGAGCGGGTCGCGGTTGCCCGTGTTGATGTAGACCGGCGGGAACGCCCGCAGGAGCTCGGCGGGGGCGAGCACGGGCGAGACGTACATGTCGCGGTCGGGCTGGTCGGTCGGGCGCAGGTACGCGTTGGCCGAGGCCGAGACGATGGACGCGTCGATCACGCGGTCTTCGATGTAGCGGATGTGCGAGCTGAGGCGCAACTCGTGCGCCGTGTCCGTGCCAGGGATCGTCGGCGCCCAGAAGCCTTCGTACGTCGTGAGCAGCATGCGCGGAGGCGCGCAAGAGGACGGCACGCACCCGAGTTCATGTTGAGCGCGGGGTAGGTCAACATGACGCCGTCGGGCACGCGCGTCTTGGACTCGATCGCGCGCAGCGTCGCTGTGACGGCGAGGTTGCCGCCGCTGCGTGCGCACAGGGATCAGCGACCGCACACGGAGCACGCGCCGCGCCGCACGCACGCCGAGTCGCCCGTGACGATGACGCGCAGCGGCTTGGAGCTGTTGAGGCCGACGATCTGGCCGTTGCTCTGCACGATTGTGCGGTACACGTCAAAGACCTCGTCGACCGCGTACGGATACTTGTTCTGCGCCAAGACGCGTGAGCCGGCCGCGCCCGCCGGCTGTCGTGTGCGCGCACCTCGGGCGCCTTGGCGTAGTTGACTGAGACGATCGGGCGGCGCGTCTGCTTGGCCCACACGCGCAGGTAGTCCTGGTGGTTGCGCGGCGACATGCTCATGAAGCCGCCGCCGTGCAGGTGTAGGATCAGCTCGTGGCAGTCGTCCAGCTCGTCCTGCTTGCCGTCGAAGAAGAGCATGACCTCGACGGGCTTGGGCGCGGCGTCGGCGGCGCTGGCCTTGGGGCGCTCGACCGTGAACGTCTGCCAGCGAGGCGTGAGCACGAGTTGCGAAGGTGCGGCGCCACACACCCGCACGATCTGCACGGCCGGCACGCCAACCGACGTGATAGCGCGCAGGATGCTCGACTCGGTCGACTTTTGCCAGCTGTTGCGCGCTGGATGAGCGGCTGGCGCGTGGAAACGTGAGCTGTGATCACCTGTAGCTGTATCGGCACCGCGCTCCGTGTCAGCACCGTCGCGTGCAAGCGCGCAGGCAGCCACACGCACCGCAGCGCAAAGACGTCGGCCGTGCGGCGGAAGCGCTTGGTCTGCCGCGTGCGCGCACGCGAGAAGTGAGCGATGCGCGATGTACGGGGCCGTGCGCACGTTCTCGAGCGCCTGGGCCGAGAAGACGAGGTAGTACATCGACAGCGCAAACGAGACGACGTCGCGCAGCCAAAACGGGCGCAGGTGGATGGCGCTAAAGTAGCCCGCGTCGAGCGCGATCAGCAGGCGCGTGCCAAACTCAAACGAGAGGCGGTACTGCGCGCGAGTGTGTGAGGCGGGAGGCGCGAGGGGTGCGCGAGCACGTTCGCACGTTGTGCTCCGGGATGGGCGCTGCGCGCGCGCGTGCGTCCGCCGCGTCAGCCGCGATGATCGCGCAATCGGCACGATACGCACGGTTGATGCCGAGGATCCAGTCGGCGTTCTTGAGCAGAAACTTGACGAGGAGCGTGAGCACGACGAGACGCAGCGGCTCGATCCGGCCTGCGCGCATCGCGCCGTTGAGGTCGCCCGCCGATGGCGCCGAGGGCGCGCGCACCAAGCGCTGCGCTGATCGTCTTGACAAAGTTGTCGCCGTCGGCCTTTACGAAGCGGCGGATGGCGAGCAGCGCGACGAGCCTGGTGCGCCCGATCCTCAGCGGGCGCGGATGCCGACGGTGCGAGCGCCCACGCACGTCACGGCCGTCGTCGCCGCGATGCTGAGGCGGTGGCTGACCTCGGCGGGCCTGCTCCTCGCGTTGCCCATCGGTCCCTACGCACACTTACACCAAACGACCCACACGATCAGCATGGCGACCGAGGTCGGTCGGCTCCGCTCCGGCGCCTCTCGCTCACGACGCGCCTCGTCCCGCAGGCCGACTTCAAGAAGGCTGCCGAGCACGCCGAGGCGCTCAACAGCAAGGCGTCGTCGGACGAGATGCTCAAGGTGTACGGGCTGTTCAAGCAGGCGACGGTGGGCGACTGCAACACGGGTGCGGCTTGCTGCTGCTGCTTGCTGCTGGTGATCGCGAGCGCGCCGACGTGCGGACCGCGCGCGCGACGCAGCCCAGCCGGGTATGTTCGACCTGCGCGGCAAGGCCAAGTGGAACGCGTGGAACGAGCGCAAGGGTGCGGCGGCCCGGTCGTGGTCATGCCCGTCCCCTCAGCCCCCGCCCGCTCGCGCGCGCAGGCCTGTCGAAGGACGCGGCGACGGCCGAGTACGTCAAGCTGATCAACGAGCTCGTGGCCAAGTACCCGTGAGGGCGGCGCATCGGTGGCGACGTCAACGGCCGGGCTCACCGCGCACAGGCGCAGCGTACTGTGTCTTGTGTCTTTGTCTGTGCCCGCATCCACCCGCCAGCCGGCCTCGCCCAGACAGAGCACAGATCATGCGACACCGGTGACACGCCGGTGAGACGCATCCGCAACCATGATCCGACGCGTGCCGCACGCCGAGGAGACGCGCGCGCTGGCGACGGTCGACGTCGTCTTCGCGCCGGTGGAGCCGCGCCACACGAGCGCCGTCATCGCGCTGGCCGCGGCGCGCTGGCCGCTCGCGCACCTCGCGCACCTCAAGCGCGTGCGCAAGACGCCCGACGGCGCCGTACACGTGCTGCTGTGCGAGGCCGCGCCGGGACGCGACCTGGCCGCGCTGCGCAGCGAGATGGACGCCGCCCTCGCGCCACACGCGGCCGTCGGCGCCCCCCTCGCGACTGCGCCCGTGTCGCGCCACGCGCCGGTCACGAACGAGCAGCAGTGCACGTGGGGCGCGCTCTGGCCGCTGTCGATGCGCGCGCACCCGGTCGGACGCACGGCCGACGCCGACGTCGACGCCGCGCAGATGGACGCGACGCTGCGGGACGCGCTGGCGCTGGCCGAGGCCACAGGCGTGCGTGGCATGAATGTGCTGTGCGCCGGTGCTGATCGAGGCGCGCGCGCGCGCGCGCAGGCCGAGGCCGCCGCGATCTTGCGCGACCCGGCCAGCGGCGCGGTCGTGGCGCGTGTCTGCGACGTGCGCGGCGCCAACCCGCTGCACCACGCCACCGTCGTGCTGATGGGCGAGCTTGCGCGGCTGCGGCGGCCGGCCGAGGGCAAGCGGCACGCGGACGACGAGAACGGCGACGCCAGCGGCGCGGCGTACCTGTGCACGGGCCTGGACGTGTACCTGACGCGCGAGCCGTGCGTCATGTGCGCAATGGCGCTCGTGCACTCGCGCGCGCGCCGCGTCGTCTTTGCCGCGCCCAACCCGCGCCACGGCGGCCTCGGCGGCGTGCTCAGCCTGCACCACGTCGCGCGGCTCAACCACCGCTACGACGTCTACGTGAGCGAGGACGCGGCGCTGGTCGCCCGGTGTGTGCGCGGCGGGCAGGGATCATGAGCAACCTGTACAAAAAACAGCAGCGAGCCAGCTGTTCACGCCGCCGACGCCTCGACCGCGATATCCGACGTCGCCAGCAGGCGCACGGGCGGCACGGCCTCGCTCTCGTTGTGCGCGGCGACTGCCTTGACGAGGCTCTGCCAGAGTGTGCGGAGCGTCGCGGGCCAGGCGTTGCTGTCGTCGTCGTGGTTGTCGTGGTGCAGCTTGTCCTCGCTGTCCTCGAAGACGAACGAGGTGCAAAAGTGCCGCAGCTCGTCGTCGCCCTCGCACGCGGCGTCGCTCGCACCCTCGCTCATCAGCAGCCGTCGGCCCGTGAAGCCGCTCTGCGCCCCGGCCGCCGGCGCCGCGCCCAGCCACGCCGACGAGAGCAGGCCGCCCGCGTCCATGGCCCTGGCCTCGTCGATCGCGCCGGTGCTCCCGCTGCCAAAGAGCCACGCCGAGGGCCCGCCGAGCAGGCGCGGGTTGGCGACTGCGCCAAAGACGACGAGCACGACCATGAAGCACGAGACGGCCTGGGCCTTAGTGAGGCCGATGCGGGTCGCGCGCACGGGCTTGACGTCCGACGCCGCGGCCACGCCGGCGAGCGCCGCGCGCGCCCGCTCGAGCTCGGCGCGCAGCGTTGCGTTCTCGGTGCGGAGGGCGACGACCGTGCCGCGAAGCGCGGCGTTCTCGCGCGTCGTCGCCTCGACACGCTCCTCCAGCCCGTCGAGGTAGTTGCGCTTTTTCTCGCGCGAGGCCGAAGCGGCCATCTTGTTCTTGAGCTTGCGGCGGAGCTGGCGGATCTCGCGCTCCTCGTGCTTGGTCAGGCGCACGCCCGACATGGCCTGGATCTCCTCCAGCTCGAGCTCGACCAGCTCCTCCTCGCTTAGGCTCAGCTTGAGCATGCGGTTGAGCTCAGCCGTCATCTGGCATGTGGGCGCGTGCGGGTGCTTGGGGAGCGTGCGTGCGCGCTTGCTGACAGGCGGGGGCGACGCCGAGCTCGACGCGGCCGACGCCGGCTCCTCGTCGTCCATCGGCGCGGCCGCGAGCGCGAGCGTGAAGCCGGCGGCGGCGGGGCGCTTGAGCGACGGCACGTCAGACGATGACGACGACGAGGCGGGCGACGGCGTCGAGTGGTCCGTCAGCGACGCGCCGTTGAGCGACGAGTCGGAAAAGTAGGCCGTGTCGTCATCGGCGCGCGGCCAGGGCTCGTCCAGCGCCACCATGAGCGACGGCGCCTCGTGCGCAAAGAAGAGGTCGACGGGCGAGGCGGCGGCCTCAGCCGCGAGCGGACTGGGCGCGGACGGCACGACGGCGACGTCGAGCTGGCGCCACGTGTGAGCGAGGGCGCGCCAGTGCGGGCGCGCGCACCAGGTCCGGCAGTGCGTCCGCAAACAGGTCAAACTCGTCCTTGACGTACAGCGCCATCGCGTCGTGGGTCGTGCGCGGGTGTGCGGGTGGTGCGGGCGCGCGACGCTCTTGAGGCGACGAGAGAACGGGCGACACGCGGAAAGTGCGGACGTGGCACGGTGCCGCCCTCTGTTGCGCATTGAAGCACAACGGTGGTGCCTGTCTATGTACGGGGCCATGGCGGGAGTCGGTTGGGCTTGAATGAGTGCATCACCGGTGTCGTTTGTCGTTGGAGCCCTGGAACCTGCTTTGGTCCCGCTCGCCTCCTGGCGAACTCGCGGGCTTCCGTTCCGTCCGCCGTACTCTCGCCCCGCTCTCTCTCTCTCTCTCTCTCTCTCTCTCTCTCTCTCTCTCTCTCGCTCGCTCCCCACCCCGCGCACTCGCTGCACCCGCCAGCGCATAACACGTATTCGACGCGGACAGCGGAGCAGCACCGTCCAGCCGCGCACGAGACGCACGAGACGCACGAGACGCACGATGGGCAACTGCCTGCGCAAGCCGATGCGTGACAGCGCCGAGGGCAACGGGCTGATCGCCAATGCGACCAAGCCGGCCGCGGCCGAGCCGTCGCCCGTGACGGAGGAGGTGCGCGACGCGGCGCCTCGCGTTGGATGGTCGCACGTGCGACCCTGCTGACGTCGCGGGCAGGACCTTGAGCTCAGGCCCGCGCCCGGCCTGCACGAGAACCCGCTGGCATCGCTCGCGGCCAAGGGCCGGCGGCGCGGCGACGACGACGGCAACGACGGCCGCGCTTACGGCGGGCGTGACCACTACGACAGCCGCCGTGGCCGCCGCGGACGGTACAGTGACGAGGACGGCGACGACGACGACGACGGCGGACGGCGGCGCGGCGGCGGCGGCGGGCGCAACGGCGGCGGGCGCGGCGGGCGGCGTGGGCGCTACAGTGACGATGACGGCGACGACAAGCACTACGATGACGACGACGACGACGGCTACGGACGCCGCCCGCGTCGCCCCCGCGACCGCCGTGGGCGCGACGACGAGGACGACGACGTGCGTGGCGCTGCAGCGATCGCGCGGTCGACGCTGAGGCTGATCGCGGTCGCGTGCGCAGGACGATGAGCGCCCCGACGACCGCCGGCGCAACCGCAACGGCAACAGCGCGCCGTCGGCGCGCAGCGCGGGCGGCCGCAGCAACAACCCATTTGGCGACGACGACGCGGACGAGCGCCCGGCGGCCGGGGCACGTCGCAAGCCGGCTGCGAACCCGTTCGCGGACGACGAGTACGACGACCGCGCGGACGAGCGCAGCACGCGCACGGCGGCAACGCAGCGCACGGCGGGCACGCAGCGCAGCGGCAACAACAACGACGACGACATTGCCTCCATCAAGTCCAAGGTCTCGCAGCAGCAGCAGCAGCAGCAGCAGCAGCAGCAGCAGCAGCAGCAGCAGCAGCAGGCGGCCGCCGGCGCCAAGCGCCCGCCGTTCGAGGGCGTCGCGCCGAGCACGTTCGCGGCCGACGCGCGCGCGCTGCGCAACTCGCAGCTGCAGGGCGGCAAGGGCAGCAGCGCGCGGTCGACGCGCGACCACAACAGCGGCGACGACGACGATGATGACGACGACGACGACGACGGCAGCTCGCAGTTTGACGGCAGCAGCATGGGCGGCGGCGGCATGGGCGGCGGTGGCGGCAAGCGGCCCAAGCTGACGCAGTTTGGCCAGCTCAAGAAGAAGATCTGCTCGATCAAGCTCGCGGTCGAGTACAACGTCAAGCGGCAGACGCTGATCGTGCACGTGTTTGACGTGGAGGTGCGGTCCGCGCGCGCTTGCACGTGCGTGCAGCGGCGGCTCAGCCCGACCGCAGGGCCTCTCGGAGCGCAAGTTTGGCAAGCCCAACCTCTACGTCAAGATGTACGTCTCGCCCGACCCCAAGCGCAAGACCAAGCGCAAGAGCAACGTTGTTGAGAAAAACTCGACGCCCAACTTTGACGAGCGCTTCGAGTTCAAGGTGCCCACGACCGAGATCCAGAAGAAGTCGCTGCGCCTCGCGCTGTGGGAGAGCGGCGCGGTTGCCAACACGTCGCTGGGCGAGGTGCGGCGCCTCTGGCTGTGTGCGCAACAGGGCGTTGACATGCACGCACGCAGCTGTCGATCGGCTTCAGCAACTACGCGGCCAAGGGCGACTTTAGCTTCTCCGAGTACTTTGCGATCTCGCGCAAGACGCGCAGCCCGCCCGACCCGAACGCGCCAAACCCGACGGGGTGCGCACGACCGACTTTGCCGCACAGCACCGGTTGACCGACGGCCGCGCAGCGCCATCTCGGGCCCGGAGGACGTCGACTCGGACGACGCCAAGAGCGTGCGCAGCGTGCGCTCGACCATGTCGACCGAGTCGGGTCGCAACCCGTTTGGCGACAGCGACGACGACGACTCGCGCTCGGTCATGAGTGCGTTGTGCGGGTGTGGTGAGGCATGCCGGCTGACGCGTGCGCATGTGCGCGGCAGCGTCCGGGTCGGTCATCGCGACCACGCCCAAGCCGACCGAGCGCAGCATCAAGCGCAAGAAGCTGTGCAACATCAAGCTCGCCGTGGGCTACAACTCGATCGCGGGCGTGCTACGCGTGCACGTGCAGGAGCTGGGCGAGATGCCGTGGGAGGAGGCCAGCAAGCCGGACCTCTACATCAAGATGTTTGTCGCGCCCGACCCCAACAAGGAGACCAAGGTGCGGCTACTGTGCGCCCGTGCGCGAGCTAGCTCCGCTCACGCAGCCGTGCCGCAGCGCAAGACGCGCGTCGTCAACAACAACCTCGCGCCCAAGTTTGACGAGCTGTTTGAGTGGAAGGTGCAGGAGAGCGAGATCCGGTCCAAGTCGCTCATCGTCTCGCTGTGCGAGGAGGGCACGCTGAGCAACGACATCCTGGGCGAGGTGCGCCGCTGCTCGGTCGGTTGGCCGCGGTGCTGACACATGGCTCACGCAGATGTCGATCGCGTTCCACAACTTCACGGGCGATTTTGAGTGGAACGACTGGTTTGCGATCAACAAAAAGTCGGCGCTGCAGGGGCGCCTCAGCCTCACGCGCCGGCGGATCAGCAAGAAGGACGTGCGCGAGTACACGCCCGAGGACCCGAACGACGCGCGCTCGACGCACAGCAACGACGAGGGTGCGCCGCCCGTCGGCAGCGGCACGATTGCGCACAATTCACGCTGCATGCGCAACGTCAGTCATCAAGCCGCAGCTGACCGAGGCCGCGTCCAACAAGACCGCCATCGCGCACGTCAAGCTCGACATTTCCTACGAGGCCGCGCGCGGCACGTTCAAGCTGCACGTGCACAAGGTCAAGGGCCTGCTCAACTACGCCGCGAGGGACCTGTACATCCACCTGTGGCTGCACCCGGACCGCGATAAGACCGAGGTGCGACAAGCCATGCGCGCGAGTGAGTGCACTTGTCCGCTGACGAGTGTGCGCTCGTGTGCAGCGCAAGACGAACGTGCAGCGCAACACCAAGGCGCCCGACTTTGACGAGGTTTTCGAGTACAAGTACGCCGTGGGCGAGGTGCAGCGCAAGTCGCTCGTGCTCCAGCTCTGGCACGACCTGAGCAACGGCGGTGAGGACAAGACGCACAACAAGATGCTGGCGCAGGTCACGATCGGGTTCAAGTCGACCGAGGGCGCCAACTTTGCCTGGTCGGACTGGTACGCGCTCTTTGATAAGAGCAAGTGAAGTGTGCGGCCTGTACAGCAGTTCGCAATAATGCTCAGTCGTGCGCCGTGGGCTGAGGCGCAGTTGAGCAATGCCCAGCTGAGCGACCGGGCACGCGCACACCACATAAGTAGGCAAACGCTCGCGCAACCAAATTCACATGTACAGGCGCACGCGCACGCGCGGCACGCGGGCGGCGGTCACTGCTCGAGAGAACTGTGCAGCTTGGAGTGCTGCCTCACTGGCGGCGCGGCCTTGCGCCGCTCGATCAGCAGCTCCGGTGAGAGCGACTGCGTCTTGGCGGTCTTGCCCTTGGGCACGGACGGCTCCGGGTTGATAGCGGTCGGCATGGGCTTGGGCCGCACGGCGCGCCGCAGGCTGCTCGGGTCCATCTCCGTCTCGTTGACGCTGCGAGGGCGTCAGCACAAGCAACACCAGCAGGGGCAGCACGCAGCGCACCCGTTGCTCAGGCGCGTCATCCCTCGCCGCTTCTGGTAGTCTTTCAGGAACAGGCGCGTGGCCGAGAGCTCGCGCGTAAAGATCTGGCGGTGCGGCCGCGGCGGTGTCCCGCGCCCCATCGTCGGCGCCTCGCTGTCCATCTCCTCGACCTGGGCGGCAGCGGCGGCGTGTGAGCCGCGCGCACCGCAGGCGAGGCGGCGAGTGGTGCGCACCTTCAGCTCCCACACGCGGAAGAACGGGAGGACGCCGTTGAACTTGGCACGGAGCGCGTTGATGTCCTTCTCGCGGTGCGGCTCGAGCTGGCGCCCCTCGCGCTTGAGCTTGGTGTGCACGGGCGAGAGGTAGCTGGCCTGCCAGTCGCCGCGCCCTGTCCCGCCGGCGACCCCTGATGGCGACGTGGGCGACACGACCGCGGCCCCTGCCGACGGCGGCGGCGACGTCGCCGCGGGATCCCCCTCGGCCGACAGCACCTTGTTGAGCGACTTGATGAACGAGTCTGCGCGGTGCGCGTCAGGCTCGTGCCCCTCCACGGGCATGGCGCCCGCCGCCCGCACCGAGGTACGAGTAGACGCCGGGCTGGGCGCCGGGCGACGACGGCGCGCTGACGCTCGAGCTCGTGCCCGTCGTGGGCGTCGGCGACGGCGCGCGCGGCGGCGTCCAGCTGCCCGACGACGGCGCGGGGGAGGCCGCTGCGGGCGACGCGCGACGCGGCGACGCGCCCGCGGCCGGCACGGGGATGGGCGCGGCGCGGGCGAGCGGCGAGGCGGGCGGCGAGGCCGGCGGCGGCGGCGACGACGACGACGAGGCGACGGCGATGGCCGCGGCGGCGGCGGCGGCGGCGGCAGCGGCGCGGGACCCAGAGCCGGCCGTGCTGCCGGCCGAGCTGCTGCTGAGCACGGCCACGGCCACGGACATGCGCGCGGGAGGGCGGCGGCGGTTGGGACGACCTGACGCTGAAGTGAGGGTGACGCAGCAACCTCGTGACGAAAGGCCCCGTGACCCACGCGACCGACACGGACGACAGGCAGCATGGCGCACATCGCGACCGCGCGCACCGTGGCGCACATCGCGCGTGGGTGGGACCGCGCGCTTCGCACCGTGGCGCACATCGCGCGTGGGTGGGACTGCGCGCTTCCCAGCGTGGCGCACATCGCGCCGCATTCAGAACCCGATCCCGTCATGGCCGCGGCGCTGCACGTGACCGGGCGGCGGACGCTCGCGTCGTTTGCGCTGTCGCGCCTTGTGCGGGTCGAGCGCGGCGAGCGCGGCACGCCCGCGCACAGGATATTCCTGTCGCTGAGTGGGCGCGCCTGGGCCGGGGCCGATGCGGGCGCGGGCAGCGACGCGCGGCTCATCTCGTTCTGGCACGACGTCCCGCTCAAGTCGATCCGGTCGATGGTGCACGCGCCCATCTTCCACTACGTCAACGAGATCCCGCGCGGCACGACGGCCAAGAACGAGATCGCGGGCCAGGAGGAGCACAACCCGATCCGCCAGGACCGCAAGAACGGCCAGCTGCGCTTCCTCAAGCACGGGCCCGTCCTGCACAACTACGGCTGCCTCCCGCAGACGTGGGAGGACCCGTCCGTGCGCCAGACACCCGAGCAGGTGCCCCGGTGCCGCACGCACGCGCATCGGCGCAAGTGGCTCACGGCCCTGCGCGCGCAGCTGCCCGGCGACAACGACCCCGTCGACGTGCTCGAGATCGGCGACCGCGCGCTCGAGGCCGGCGAGGTCGTCGAGGTGCGCCTGCTGGGCGCGATGGCGCTCGTGGACGAGAACGAGTGCGACTGGAAGCTGCTCGCGATCAACTTGGCTGACCCCAAGGCCGCGACGCTGCACGACATCGGCGACGTGCCCGTGGGCGTCGTCGACGCCGTGCGCGAGTGGTACCGCGTGTACAAGGTGGCCGAGGGCAAGCCGCCCAACCGCTTTGCGTACAACGGGCAGGCCTTTGGCAAGGTGCGCTGCAAGCGGACGCGACGCTTGCTCACGCCCCCGCACGCGCGCTCGCAGGACTTTGCCCGCAGCGTCGCCGAGGAGTGCCATACGATGTGGCGGAGCATGCGCCGCACCGAGGCCGACGACGCCGCCAACGAGCGCCTCTGACCCCGGTCGCCGGTTGCGTGCGTAAACTGTACAGCTGAAAGCAAGGCCATCCGTCACTCGTGCGCCGTGAAGACCTTGCCCGTGTCGGGGTCGGTATACTTTGGCACCTCGCGCACAACCTCGACGACCGCGAACGCCTTGTTCTTGCTCACGGGGCGGCACTCCTCGATCTTGACGACGTCGCCGACGAGGATCGGCTTGTCCTCGTTGTGCACGAGGTAGTTCTTGCGCTGCTTGATGAGCTGCACGCGCGGGGGTGGTCAGGGCGCGGCCGCGATGGCGCACGGGCGCAGACCTTGCGGTACAGCGGGTGCTGGTACACGCGCACGACCTGCACCTTGACCGTCTTCTGCATCGCCGCGCCGATCACGCGCCCGATCAGCTGCAGCTTGGGCATGGCGCCGCTGCCTTGCTGCGAGGGGGAGAGCCTGAGGGCCGCACGGCCTGAGCGCCGGACGACGTCAGCACCCATGCTGGCAAGCGCGTGGCGGGATTTCGTGTCACGATTCTCACAGCGCGCTCTGTTGCTCGCGGCTGCTCGGCGAGGAGGCGCCCGCGGCTGCTGCGAGTCGTGCAAGGAGGCGCCCGCGGCTGCTGCGAGTCGTGCAAGGAGGCGCCCGCGACGCACCGCTCCTAGATGCGCGATGCACGACCGAGGGTGGGACGTGCACGCGCTGGACAACGCCACGCGCGACCACGCCGTGACGGCCAAGCGCCCGGCGCGGCACCGACCGGCCTGGCCTGACGTGCCGCGCGCGCCCGGGCAACTGCACGACGCAGTTCTGCAACCGATGCGACCACCTCGCCTGCATCGACGGCCTTGTCGCGCCGCACGACTTCTTCGACCCGCTCATCCAGCCGCTCCAGCCAGAGACGTCATGGGCGCTTCAGTCATCCAGTGCATCGGCAAGACCTCACCTGGGACCCGGCGGTGGCGCGCGTACTGATCATCGGATGCTGTTGTCGTTGTGCCCAGCGAGCCATTCTGTGTTGTTACCCTCAGGCTCCATCTCCATATATATGACGATGCTCTCGTCGTGGCCCGTTCCACGCAGTAACATTAAAAGCACACGCATCCGCACACCGCCCGCCGTCGCGCGAGACCCAGCGTGGCTGACGCCGTGTGCCCGACCTCGCAGCCCCGTCTCGCTCCGCCGTCTCGCTCCGCCGCGCGCCCGCCATGGCCGAGAACCCCGCGCTGCGCAGCTTCAGCCGGCTCTTCATCAACAACGTGACGCGGCGCAACTCGGTGCGCAGGCGTGCCGGGCGATGCGCCGCTCACGGGGGCTGCTGAAGGTCTTCGTCGCGGGCATCTTCGCGACCGCGTTCGCGTTCGAGATCGCGTTCGACGAGGCCACGCGCGGCCTGTTTGAGAGCATGAACCGCGGGGTGTGTGTGCTGGCGCGGCGGTGGTGGTGCGAGCTGACCGTGGCGCGCAGCTGCTCTGGAAGGACATCAAGCCGTCCCAGTGAGCCGCTGTTGTCTGGTGGGGCCAGGCAGGGCGTGCAATGCACCGCAGCATGCACCGCAGCATGCACCGTGCGCACGTTGCACCGCAGCATGCACCGTGTGCACGTTGCCCACGCGCGCAATGCATTACCCACCCCACCGTCCACCCACCGCACGCATCGCCCGAGAAACATCCACCAGAATGCATCGCATGGCCCATGAAAGCATACAGGCTCACTTCTGCGAGGTCGCAAGGGCCTGCTCAAAGTCGGCCTTGATGTCGTCGATGTGCTCGAGGCCAACCGAGACGCGCACGTAGTCCTGCTGCACGCCCGAGCTCTTCTGCTCCTCGTCCGACAGCTGCTGGTGCGTGGTCGAGGCCGGGTGGATCACAAGCGTCTTGGCATCGCCCACGTTGGCCAGGTGCGACGCCAGCTTGACCGAGTTGATGAACTTGACCGCGGCCGCGTAGCCGCCCTTGACGCCAAAGCCGAGGACGCCACCAAAGCCGCCGTTCTGCAGGTACTTGTTGGCGTTGGCGTGGTACGCGTGCGAGGCCAGGCCCGGGTAGGTGACCCAGGCCACGCTCGGGTGCTTCTCGAGCCACTGGGCGAGGGCGAGGGCGTTGCTGTTGTGGCGCTCCATGCGCAGCGAGAGCGTCTCCAGGCCCTGCAGCAGCAGGAACGAGCCGAACGGGTTCTGGCATGGGCCGAGGTCGCGCAGGCCCTCGACGCGCGCGCGGATGATGAACGCCATGTTGACCTGCCGCCGCGAACCGCGTCAATGAGTGAGTGAGCGGGCGGGCAGGCCAAAAATTCCCCCGAGCACCGTCACACCTTGAACGGACCCTCCGGGCCAAAGACGTCCCAGAACTTGAGGCCGTGGTAGCCGTCCGACGGCTGGGTGAAGCTCGGGAAGCGGCCGTTGTTCCAGGGGAACGTGCCGGCGTCGACAATGACGCCGCCGATGGTGTTACCGTGGCCGCCGATCCACCTGCGTCGGCCACTGGGTATGAGCCACTGGTGCATCACGCACGCACACGCACTTGGTCGCCGAGGCCACAACGATGTCCGCGCCGTGCTGGATCGGGCGGGCGAGGTAGCCGCCAGCGCCAAACGTGTTGTCGACGACGAGCGGGACACCGGCGGCGTGCGCGACCTTGGCGATGGCCTCAAAGTCCGGAATGTTGAGGCGCGGGTTGCCAATCGTCTCGACGTAGACGGCCTTGGTCTTGGCGTCGATGGCCTTGGCAAAGTCCTCGGGCTTGTCGCCGTCGACAAACTTGACGGTGATGCCGAGGCGCTTGAAGGCGACCTTGAACTGGTTGTACGTGCCGCCGTAGAGGAACGAGGTCGAGACGATGTTGTCGCCAGCCTCGGCCAGGGTCGTGATGGCGAGGAGCTGCGCGGCCTGGCCCGACGACGTCGCGAGCGCGCCGATGCCGCCCTCGAGCGCGGCGATGCGGTTCTCGAAGACCTCGGTCGTCGGATTCATGAGGCGCGTGTAGATCTGGCCGACTGCGTGCCGCGGCGGCGGCGGCGCGCATGTGAGCAACGCGGGCCGCACGTGGCATGTGAGCGTGACGGGCAACGCACACTCCTTGAGCGCGAAGAGCGACGCGCCGTGCTCGGCCGAGTTGAACGTGTACGACGTCGTGGCGTAGACTGCGCGCACGGCCCGCGTGAGGAGGGCGCGGGCGCAGAGGTGGGGAAAAGGCGCGCACTCGGCGTCGCGCGGGCGTTGAAGCCGTTCGCGGCAGGGTCTTGGCCGGCATGGAGCTGTTTCCGTGCGCGTCAGGGGCGTAGATCCCGGCCGCGCGCGCGCGCACCTGCAGCGTCTCGAACTTGTACGTCGTGCCCTTGTCGAGCGGCATGGTGCGGGCGCGGTGACGCGAGAAGCGCAGGGAATTGCGCGCATTTCGTGTGCCTGGGCGCCGCACCGTTGAATGACACCATGCCCGCGAAGTCTTGAGGGGCACGCCGCCCCGTTGCGGAAGCCTCGTCCGCGGTCCCCCCCTCACGGGGCGGGGCGACAGCAAGCAGCGGGGCGGCGCCACACGCGCCTGCGGACACTTTCCCGCCAGGGTGCGGTCCCGCGCAACGAGCCCAGCCGACACCGAGCGTGCGCCCCGGTGGCACCAGCGGCCGGACAGTGCGAGCGCGACGCAGTGACCGCTTTCACGCGTGCGGTGACCCCGGCGCCCCTCTCCCGACCTCTCTTTGCATCGGCTCGCCGCACCTCGTCCCGCCGCGCTCGCCGCGGCCCATGCACACAGGACGCAACGGATGGACCTCGCCTATCCGACGCTCTTTGGTGCCGCCGACTTTGACACGCTGATGAGCTTGCCCTCGACCTCGCCCACCGCCGCCGCGACCGCTGCGGCCGCAACCAGCTGCGCCGCAGGTGCGGCGAGCGACGGCACGGGGTCGTCGCCAGGCGAGCACTCGCAGACCGGCCACCTGCTCCAGCCGCAGCCGCAGCGACCCAAGCGCTCGTGCCGCAGCCGCCACATGTCGCCCGGAGGAGGAGGCTGCGGCGATGGTGCGCTCAGCAGCATCGCGCACGCGCCTGCGCCCGAGCAGCCGCAGCGCCAGCAGCCGCACCCGCAGCAGACGCAGCAGCACCGTCAGAACGTGTCATCGGCGTGCGAGGTGATCAGCAAGGCACTCGCGCTGCTCCCGCCCGCGTCGTACGACTGCGAGGCGGACGCGCAGGACAGCAGCTGGTACGCAGCCGCATCCACCGTTGCGGCGGCGGCGGCGGCCGAGCGCACAAGCGACGGCGCGCACAAGCGGCGCCAGCAACCGCGCGACCAGCCGCCGCAGCAGCAGCAGCAGCAACAGGCGACGCCATACCGCGAGCACGAGGTCGTGAACGTGCAAGTGTCGGCCGAGGACCAGCGCCTGCTCGAGCAGTTTGGGCTTGAGCCAAGCTCAACGTCGGGCCTGTCAACGCCGCGGTCGTCGGACGAGCCGATGTCGCCCAACAGCGTGCAGGCGATGCGACATCAGTTCGCGCAGCAGCACTACCTGCACCAGCAGCAACTCGCATACGAGCACCACCTGCAGCCGCAGCTCGAGGAGCACTACGCTCAGGCGCAATTTGCCCACGGCGTGCCGTCGTCGCGCGTGGCCGATGACGACGATTACGAGCCGATGAGCGCGAGCGAGCGAACGGGCGGGAGCAGCAGTACGTCGTCGTCGTCGGCCTCGTCACGCGGCGAGAAGCGGCACAAGTGCGTGCGAAGCCCCACCGCCGGGCGGCAGCTGACACACGCGCGCGCGCAACGCAGGTGCAACTTTCGCACGCACGACCTTGACCTGTACCTGTGGCACGTCTCGCGCCTGCAGGTGCCCGAACAGCGCGCCCTGGCCGAGCAGCGCGCCAACGCCGAGGAGCCCGAGGAGCGCGACGAGGAGGGCCGGCCGGTCTACGTGTGCACGGCGGCCTTCGCGGTGCCCAATCGGCTGCAGCGGCACCAGCAGACGATGAGCCCGGCGCGGCGGCCCGTCCCGACCAAGAAGCGTAAGGGCCTGGCGCCGCACGCGGCCCAGGCGGTGGCGACGGCGCAGGCGCGGCGCTACTTTGTGAGGTGGCGTTTGCGCGCGCGTGCGTGTCGCGTGCGTCGAGCGGTCATGCTGACGCGGTCTGGCGCGTCGCGCAGCAGCTGCTCGTGGCCGCACTGCGGGGCCATATTCAGCGACGACAAGGCCCTGCAGAAGCACATGCGCGAGATCCACCAGCCTGTGATGGCCGCGCACGCCGCGCCCTCGGCTGGCGGCAGCCTTGTGCACAGCAGCAGCAGCAGCAGCAGCGTGGGCCTGGCGGGCGCGCTAGACGGCAGCGGCGGGGCGTCGGCCGGACACGCGGCGGGCTTCGGGACGGCGCTCTCGCCCACGACTATCTTCAACCGGACGGCGTACGACGCGGGCGTGGCGTCGATGGAGGGCATCGCGTGGCCGACGCAGGTCGGCGAGGCGGGCGCATTTGCCCAGGCGCTCGACTCGCTCAGCAACGAGCTCACGACGCCGCCGTACGTGAGCGTGGACGATATTATCGCCGTGTTCAAGCAGTCGGTGCAGCAGCGCATGCGCGCGCAGATCCCGGACAACATGTTTGCGTCGGTCGAGGTGCGTATGCCCTGCGCGCGCGTGCCACGTGCGCTGACGTGCCCGTGCGCGCCAGCCCGTGCTCGCCGAGTGGTCGGGCAAGCTCGCCGAGACGCTCACGACGTCGACACCCACGGGCTCGGGGACGCAGCTCGGCCTCGGCAAGGACGAGGAGGAGGCGCTCGTGCACGAGCTGACCGGGGACGGCTACGCGGCGCAGTCGGGCTACGGCTGGCAGTAGTGACTGGATGTGGTGGGGGGGCACGTTGACATTGTAGCATATGCAAGCCATTGGCTGGGGGACGACTACGCTGCGCAGTCGGGCAACGGCCAGCACATAAAGGAAGGCAGAAGCCAGTTGGCAGGTCTACACGTAGTCTACCTACGTAGCACAAATTTACACCACGCCGCCGCCGTCGTCAGTCCATGAAGCCGTCGTCCTCGGCCATATTCTGGAGGATCTCGCGGTGCACGTCCTCGACCGAGCCCGAGTTGCTCGGGTCGTACGCGTCCAAGAGAATTTTCCGAAGGCGCGCGAGCCGCACGAGTGGATCCACGGGCGGCTGGGCCGCCGCCTGCCCGGCTGCGCCGTCGTGCTGCGAGCACCGCTCCGAGCAGAGGAACTGGAGGAAGGGTACGTGGAACGAGCCGCACACGTCCAGGAACTCGACGTGGCTGTGCTGCGCGCTCTCGGCGAACGACGTGCGCCGGCAGCCGAGGCAGACGTGCGCGTTGGCGAGGTAGGCCGCGAGCTCGGCCGGGAGCGAGGGCGGGACGGGCACGCCGTGGGCCTTGACGGCGCGGGCGGCGAGCTCCTTGAGCGAGGGGAGGGCCGGAGCGTAGCCGTCGGCGAAGCTGGTGAGGAGCGGGTTGCCGCGGACGGAGAGCGAGCGCAGGCGCTTGAGGGCGAGCAGCTCGACGGGGAGGGCGGCGAGGAGGTTGTACTGCAGATGAAGGGCGACGAGGCGGGCGAGGCGGACCATCTCCTTGGGCAGGGCCGTGAGCTGGTTGCCATTGAGGAAGAGCACCTCGATCGCGTCGAGCTGGGTCACGGCGAGGGGCACGGCGCGCAGGCGGTTGCCACCGAGGTAGAGGAACTTGAGCGAGGGGCTGAGGGCGGCGGCGAGCGAACCGTCGACCGTCTCGACCTCGTTGCCGCCGAGGTGGAGCGACTCGAGGGCGGGCGCGAGCGCGGGCGGGCCGTCCCAGCGCACGTCGCGCAGCTTGTTGCCGGCAAGGTTGAGCGTCCGCAGCCGCGGGAGGCGCGCACGGGTGAGGGCCGGCACGGGGAGGGCCGTGAGCGCGTTGCCGCGCAGGTCGAGGCTCTCGAGCGTGGGCGGGAGGGGCACGCCGGGCGCGAGCGCGTGCAGCCCGACATTGGCGAGGGTCAGCGTCGTCAGTCCGTGCTGTGCCGCGCGCAGCAGCTGGAGCGTCGCCGGGCTGAGCTGCTGCTGCTGCTCGTGCTCGTGCTCGTGCTCGTGCTCGTGCTCGTGCTCGTGCTCGTGCTCGTGCTCGTGCTCGTGCTCGTGCTCGTGCTGCTGCCCGTCGTCGGCGTCGCAGCCGTCGTCCACGTCCATCGCGCAAGGTCAGCCGTGAAAAACGCCATCCGTGTCACACTTCGCGACATCGACCTCTTTCCAGCGGACCTGTCATGGATCTTCTTTCTTGGTCGTTCAGTTCAGTGCACGGCGCGACCCGGCAGCGGGCAGGCGGCGGGCGGGCCGAAGGGGGG
>CALSCO010000128.1:0-21819 GCA_943704415.1 Parvularia atlantis | reverse complement strand
CCCCCTTCGTGAGACAGGCAGACCAGGCATAGCACAGCGCTTGCGCACCTCCTCGAGCAGCTGCGTGTTGTGCGCCGACGACGGCTCGAGCTTGGCGTAAAAGTGGCCGTCCTTGCCGTGGAAAGCCTCGACGTCAAAGTAGACCGAGCCATTGGCGACGTATCTGCGTGCGGCCGCGGTTCATCGGCACAAGCGCGCGAGACCAGCTCCTCGCACGCACGCGTAGCCGTTGGCGATGATCTTCTCTATGTACGTGACAATCTTGGGCACGTACTCGGTCACGCGCGTGAGCGCATCCGGCCGGCGCACCTGCAGCACTGTGAGCCGCCCCGCCCGCGAGTGTGCACGCGCTGGGTACGCACGTTGAGCTGTTCCATGTCGCGCAGAAAGTCGGCCTCCCAGAACGCCGTCAGCGCCTGGAAGATCTTGTGATCGGTCACAGTTGAACCGCTCTGCATCAGGTGTCAGGCGTGCGCTCTGCAGGCGCATGCGCGTGCGCACCTCGGCGTCCAGCTGCGGCGCCACAATGTCGCGGCTGGCCTCCAGCAGCGCCTTGCCGTCGTTGTGCTCGTCCAGCCGCACGTCCTTTATCGCCTCGTGCATGGCGCTCTGTGCACACCGGTGAGCAGGCGCGATTGGCGCTGTCTCCAGGGCGCACCGCAGCCTCGTAGTGCATCTTGAGCTTGGCATCGTTCTTGAGGCGTTGCTGGAACTCGGCGGTCGACGTGTGCGCCTGCTGCACCCGTCAGACCGCGCGTCGCCATCGTGACAGCCCGCACCTCCCACGTCCGTTGATCGATGCCCGCGCCGATCTTGGCCTCAACAAACTGCGCGCGCGCGCATTCACGTCGTGAGCCAAGTCAGCCGCCGCCACCGTGGTCCCCTCACCTTTGTCCAGCGGAGGCACAGGTCCTCCAGGAACTTGGTCGACAGTGGCGCTTCCGCGCCCGCCACAAACTGGTCAAAAAGGTAGTTCTGGCGCGCACGGAGGATGATCTACCGCGGCGTGCTCAGCTCCAGCCGCACCCCCAGCACGCTCACGCGCCTTGTCGTCGATGTCGGTGATGTTCATCTGGTACACGATGTCGTAGCCAAAGTACTGCTCCATGGCGCGACGGAGGATGTCGAAGGTGATGTAGGCGCTGCGCCCGCGTGGCGGGGCGCGACATGAGCCAGCAAGAGCCAGCCAGAGCAGTACCGTCCGCACGGACCGCGCATGGCCCATGTGCGCCGCGTCGTACACGGTCGGGCCGCAGATGTACCAGCGCACCTGGCGGCCGGGGCGGCTCGGCACAAACAGGTCCTTGTTCTTGGTCAGGCTGTTGAACAGGCGCAGCCCCGTCGCCGCGCCCGCCGCGCCCGCCGTCGCCGTCGCCGGGTCGAGCCACGGAGCTCTCTCTGTCGTCATGGTGCAACCGCTGCAATCTGCCGCTCGTCCGTCACGCTGTACCTGGATTGCTACACAGTGAGTGTAAGGGGATGCAGAACGTTGATCGCGGCGTGTGCGCCGACGTGGCCCTGGGGCGCGGGCGACATCGTAGCGGCGTGAATGCGCTCACGCACCGCCGCGCACAGGATGACGCGCAACAACGAGCGCAATCGAGCCGTTCTACCCGCCCCGCTGCCATGACCCTGTCGCCTGTGTGCACATGCCATGTGCCAAGTTTACGCACGCACTTGTCGGCGTGCACATGCCACATGCCACATGCCTGCTACGGTCACTGTTGCTTGCGCACACGCATGTTGGCCGGCGTGACGGTCGCGCTCGAGGACGCACTCGTTGTGGACGTGCGTGCGAGTGGCGGCGCCGCCTTGCTCGACTCGGTCTTGTTGTTGCCGCGCCGGGGCGTGCGGTCGCCAGATGCACCGACGGGCATCGGCATCATCGCGCCCTGTTGCACGCCGTGTCAGCCGCACTGCGCAACCCTGCGAGCGGTCACGCGCACCGAGGCCTGGATGCGGCGCATGAGCTGCTCCTGATGCGGCGCGCGTCAGCCACACGGCTGCCACGCCACCACCACGCGGCCCGCCGCACCTGCTGGCTTCGCGCCGTTTTCACGGCCGCGTCGGTCAGGTTCTTGAGGAACTCGTCGCTGTCTTGCGTGCGCTGGTCGCCCTCGCCAAACTGCCGCGCGGATCATTCACGCTGCACACGGACCTGTCCCAACCGCGCGCACCAGCGACAAGTAGATCCGGTAGACCTTCTTCTCCTCTTGCAGCGCACGCTTAAAGTCGCCCTTGAGCGCAAAGTGGCGCGCGAGAAGTCGTTGGCTGGCGTGCACGCGTCAGTCATTGTGTACAAAAAAGATCGCAGAAACAGCAGCGTGACGCACTCGCGTGCCAGCTGCGGATGAAGCTCGCCCAGGTACAGCTTGTGCGTCTCAGCCGCGCCCAGCAGGAACTTGGTCGCGGTCTCGTTGTCGCCCGCGCTCTGCAGGATGAAGCCCGTGTTGGTCTGCGGCGGCGGTCAACATGCACACGCGTACATGCGATCACGGGCCGGCGCACCTTGCCAATCGCAAGGTCTGGGTGGTCGTCCGAGCCACAGATGAGCGTGTTGAGCAGCCACGCGCGCTCCATGTACCGCACGGCCGCGGTGATGCGCCCGTGGCCGTGGCAGAAGATGGCCAGATTGGCCTGCACCCACGCGCGCGAGTTAAAACCAATCGACCGCGACTGTACACACGGCAGAGACGCACGTAAATGCGCGCCGTCTCGTGGTGGTCCAGGCCGTACGCGCGCTCGGCGAGCATGGCGGCCTTCTGCTGGTGGAAAATAGCAGCCTCGTGCTGGCCCATGCGGTACAGCAGCAGCGCGAGCGTGCTGGTGCGCGTCCACGCGTGAGACACGACACCCACACCCACACGCACACTTAGGCCGCTCGTCAGCGACGCACCAGTGCACGGTAACGACCTCGGGGTGCACGGGCGTGTAGACTTGCGTGAAGATTGCGAGTGTGTCCTGCAGCAGGCTCCGGATCGCGTCCACCTTCGGCTCCTCGTCCGTCTGCGCCAGCCGCACGCGGCACACCTCAAACAGCTGCTGCGCGTCCGTCGCCTTGCGCAACCTGTCAACAAAGAGCGGGCAACTGTGCCTGACCGTGGACGCACGCGCGGCGACGTAAACTTGAACGTCGGCACAAGGCCCACGATATCGTCGGCCGTGAACGGGCGCGCAAAGTCGTACGCCGTCGCGCCAACCTAGTGCGCGCACGCTCTGTGTTAGCGATGCTTCCACGACGTAGCCCGCCCTGCCACACCTGGATGCCCGTCTTGAGGCACACGGCACGCAGCAGTGCGATCTTGCGGCCCCGCAGCCGTCCGCCCGCCCACGGTGCCCACTGCTGCGGGTCGACGGCGAAGCGGAAACGCTGCCGAACCTCCTGCGCACGCGTGCACTGTCAGCGTCCGCACACCGAGCGGCAGCACAGCGTGCCGTCTGGATGCGCCCCCACAGGCCCTTGGGCGTCAGCCTGGCCCACTCGCCCACGGGCAGCGCGTCGAGCAGGGGCGGCGCGGCGACACTCGCCGTTGTCGCCTCAGACGCGTTCTCCTGCGTCGCGTCTCGTCAGCCGCATGCATACCCAGTTGTCGCAGCGCACCTTGCCGTGCGCACCCTTCGCGGCACTCTTTTTCTTCTTGCTCGCGCCCCCGCTCGTCGCGTTCTTCCCGTTGACGGCCTTTGCGGCGGCCTGCAGCGTCGGCGTTGCCTGCGCAGTCCTGTGGCGCGCATAGTCAGTCAGCAGCAATCGCACGCGATGAACGCCGGCGCACGGCTCGGTGCTCGAGCTGAGGAAGCACGACAGGAAGTGCGCGCTGAACGGCGCCATTTCGTCCGGCGACAGTTTGGCGGCCTGCGGCGCGTCGACGTTTCATCGCGCGCCCGGTCGGCACAACGTGCGCACCTCGGCCCGCCAGACGTGCTTTGCGCCGCGCACAATCATCTCGGTCACGACCAGGCCGACCGCGAACTCAATCGCGGCCTTCTCGCGCTGCTCCGTGTCCAGCCGCTTAAGCAGCAGCCGTGTCAGCTCGCCCAGGTAGCGGCAGTTGATCCCGTGCGCGTGCAACACGAGCGTGAGCTGCGCCGAGTCCAGCGGCAGTGTCTGCAGCGTCGCGAGCTGCACAGCCTGCCACGACAGGTCAGACATTCACGCATTTGCACCATCGGCGGCAACGCGCACCAGCGACGGCAGCAGCACCTCGCGCAGATGCTGGGCCGCGGCGATGATCGCCTGACCCTCTGCTGACGCCACCGCGTCCGCTGGCGTCGTCCGCGGCAGCACAAACAGGTCCGGATTGAGCTGCGCAGCCATCGTCAGGCACTGGCTGTCGCGCGCGCACGTGCCACCTTCAGCACGGACGGCTTGTCGGACGGCTTGATCTCCGCGAGCAGCTCACTGTGCCGGCGCAGAGCATCAGCCAGCAGCGCGACGCAGGCGCAGGCGCGGGCGCAGGCACGCACTTGAGCGGCGCCGTGCCCTCCGGGTGCTTCTTGGCCGCCTCGGCGATCGTCGTGCGCAGCTCGTCGTACTGGATGTGCTCTGTGCCCCTCCGCATCAGCGTGCACGCGCTGCAAGTGCATCGTAAAGCGCACCTGCGTAGTAGCTGATAAACTCGAGGCGGAAAAGCGGCAGCCGGTGCACGTACGGGACAAGCCCCTCAGTCGCGCGCTCAATGTCTGCGAGCACAACGCGTGAATCGCCCGCGCCGACAACCGTTGCCCCGCGCGCGCGCACCGGCCGGGAAGAGGCACGCGCCAAAGCCCGTCGGCAGGTCGCCCTTAACGCCGGGCGCCACGTCCGCCAGAAAGTTGACATCGAGCGGCGTCGCGCGGTACAGGTCGATGAGGTATCTCCGGTGGTCGCCGCCGACGATGCCCTGGGCCGCCACGTTGTGAGTGCGGCGCGCTGTGCAGATCGCACGGGTGCACCTTCCACTCAAGGCTCGACGGCAGCTCGTGCGCCACACCCTTGTCGTCGGTGACCCTGCCGTTCGCCGCGGTCAGCAAACGGCACCGTGAGCACGCCAGGGGTACGCACGTGTGCCGCTGCAGGTGCAGCACCTCGCCGATCGCCTCGAGAGCGCTCACAAAGGCCGGCGCCATGCCGATCGTCGCGCCGTTGTCGATTGAGCCGTAGACGATCATGCTGTCGCCCTTGGCCGGCTCGCTGCCCTCGTCGTCTTTGACCGGCTCAATGCTCTTGACCGCTTCCTGATTGACCGGCTCGCTCGTCGCCGCCTCGCCCGTCGCCGCCTCGCCGTTCGCAGGATCAACGGCGTTGCCGCCCTCGCGCAGAATCCCTGGCACGACCGACTGCGCCGTCACGCGCCAGCCGCAGTAGTCAACCACAGTCATGAGCACGGTCGACGCCGTCGTCAGCTCAAGGCCGTCGAGCGCGACCACCGTCTGTGCTCGCGCGTGTAGTCAGCAATCCTTGCTCCACTTCATACCCTGGCTCACCTGCCAGTCCTTAGACGCGGCGTAGTGCGCCGCGGCGTCGCCGCCGTGCAGCGGGAAGGCCTCGCGGCTGTCGCGCGCAAAGCAGTAGAAGATGTTGTGGTGCAGGAACATGCGCGCGTCCATCGGATCGCCGGGGTTCAGCGCGGGTAGGTTGCCGTTGACAATCTGCACCGCGCCGGCGATGGCCGTCTAGCGTGTGCACTCGCGGTCAGCACGTTCGCTCGACAGCTATGCCACCGAGCACGCACCTGCAGGAACTCGCTCTGGACGCGGAAAATCTCGCGGTCGCGCGTGATGCGCTCCTCGATCGTTCCGCGCGGGCGGCTCCGCGCCAGCTGGTACTCCTCGTTCCAGTCGCGCATCTGTGCACGCCGCGCTAAGTCTCGCGCAGCGGCAGCGGCAGCGGCAGCGCACTACCTGGCCAGGCATCTCGGGCGTGTCAAGCGCCTGCTGAACCCACGCGGCGCTGCGCGAGACCGACGCGGCGTGCTTGCCCGACTGCGCGGCGCGTCAGCGGCAGAGCACGGCATTCGCGCGTCGACGCACCTTGACCGCCCACGGGTACAGCGGCACGGGCGCGAAGATTGACGCGAGTGGGTGCAGGTGCGTCTTGGCGGCCTCCTGCATGTCTTCGTAGCGCTTGGCAAACGTCGGCTCGAGCTGCAGCAGAAGGCCGATCTACGCGCACGGCGCACTCAGCCGTGGTAGCAAAGCAGTGCTCCAGCGCACCAGCGTCGACGAGCCGCAGCTGTTGGCCGCGGGCGTCGGGTCAAACGTCGAGAAGGTCGAGCGGTTGACATAGAAGCCGCGCGTCGACGCCGTCACGTGCGTGTACGTGCCGCGGCGCGCCTCGACCACGATGTAGAACAGGTCGCCGTGCAGCTGACGCGGACGAGGCGGCGGGTTCCACGCAGAGAACTGGATCGAGTCGACGGCGGCGGGCAGGATGTACGGGAAGCTGGCCGGGTACAGGTCGGCGAGCGACTTTGGCGCGCCGAGCGTGTGCGTGAGCGCGGCAGAGGCCTCTGCGATCGCGGCATCAGCTGAGCACGTGCGTCGAGCACGGCAGGCGCGCGCGCGCGCACTCTCGTCGTCGGTCGGCACAACGTCCGGCGAGTTGCTGAACGTCGT
This sequence comes from Parvularia atlantis, assembly GCA_943704415.1. Lineage (NCBI taxonomy): Eukaryota > Rotosphaerida > Parvularia > Parvularia atlantis. Next base: position 15,225 of record CALSCO010000128.1, on the reverse strand, counting down.
CGGCGCAACGAGGTCCGAGATCGGGCTGCCGCTGAACACGTCGCCGCCCTCGAGCAGGTTGCGCACACGCAGCACGTGCAGGCGCGCGAGGCGCTCGGTGTAGGGCTCTGCGCAGCGCGCGATGTGAGACGCGGATGCGACACGGCCGCGACGCACGTGGAACGAGGTCGACGTCGACCGGGTTGGGCAGCGCCTCAACGGCGGCGGCGAGCGGCGCGGCCTCGGGCAGCACGGTGCGGGCGGCGTCGCGGAGGCGCAGCTGGTACGCCGTGTAGAAGCACGACGTGGGCGTGTCGACAAGCACCTGCACTGCATGTTCAGTGCCGTGCGAACATCGCAGCGCCAACGGCACGGGCACCTGTGCCACATCGGCCGTGCTCTGCGCCACGTCGAGCAGCATCGGCACCGTGCCGCCGTCGGGCAGGTGTACCGTCAGCGCGACCAGCGGCGGTGCCTGTCGTGCGCGTCGTCAGTCCGCGTCTCCGGCTTTCCCGGGCGCGCCGCTCACCTGCGGCTGAACGGCTTCCTCGACAGCGTCGCTCGCCGCCGCCACGGCCGGCGCGGGCGCGCACGCGGGCACAGACTCGACGGCCGCGTCGGGCGAGGCCATGGCGCGCACTGCAACGGGGGGGGGGGCCGAAGGCAAGACGGCTCAAGACAACGGGGCGCACGGACACAGAGGACAACCACGTGGGTCAGTCACACTACGCCGCCACACCTTTCGCATGATGGCGGGACGGCAGGCGCGGCTGCTGTTGCGCGAGCGCGCGGCAGCGGCGGCGGCGGCGGCGGCGGCGAGCGGGAGCGACGGCGGCAGCGGGGAGGATGAGGGCGAGAAGGACGCGGGCGTGCGCCCGGCCAAGTCGGCCTTCGCGCTGGTGCGGCGCCGGGACGGCGGACGGCGGCGTGAGCGCGGCTCATTGCGTGACGCACGCACAGCTCGCGGTCGAGGACGAGGGCGATGAGGGCGACGGGAGCGCGGAGGACGAGCCCGTGACGGCGCGGTCGACATCGATATCGACGACGACGATGGAAGCAGCAGCATCGTCGAGCGCAAAGAAGAAGAAGAAGAACAAGCCCAGGAAGAAGAAGGGCAAGGGCAAGGGCAAGGGCGATGACGACGACGACGACGACGACGACGACGACGACATGCGTGTGCTGCGCCGCGCGATGCAGAGCAACGGCGTGGCCCCGGCAGGTGGCCCCGTGCCCGATGATGTCGCGCCCGACGCCGCGACGCTGCAGAGCGCCTACCAGCGCCTGTTTGCGGTCGAGACGCGGATGCTCGACGCCGACGCCGAAATGCGCAAGCTCTTTGGCTCGCGCATCGTCAACGCCGACCTCGGCGACGGCGGCGGCCGGCGGCGGACGATACGCGGGGGCGCGAGCAGCAGCCGCCGCACGCTGCGCAAGTGGATCCTCGCCTCGCCGCGCGATACGTGGCCCGCGCCGTCGCAGGGCGGCCTCGCGATGGAGCTCGTCAACACGCGCGGCGGCACATCGTACTTCCAACTCGTGCACGTGCCGCGCTACCAGGAGGTCCAGTTTATGTTCCTCGACAGCGTCGACACGCTCGACCCGAGCAACATCATGCACGTGCTGCAGATGGTGCGCCGCTCGCTGCTCCGCCAAGCGTGGCTGACCGCGTCGTCGCCGTGCAGCACCCGTACCACGTCGACTCGCTCCTGACCGTCTCCGAGATCTGCAAGGTGCAGGGCGACGTGGCGATGGCGGCCGAGTTTGTCGGTGCGCAGGTGGCTTGCCGGCTCGCATGCACTGAGCTGGCCGCAGAGCGCGCCCTGTTTGCGCTCGAGCGCGCGTTCCACCCGCTCTTCAGCGTCAACACGGGCTTGTGCCGCCTCGCGTTCTCTCGCGCCGAGAATCGCTCGCTTTACCTCGCCGTGTTCCGCCACATCCAGTACCTCGCGCGGCGCGGTGCCGTTGACACACAGCTGCCTGCACCGGCGGTCAGTTGCTCACGCGGGCGTGGCGCAGGCTGCTGGCGCACGGCGCTCGAGTTCACCAAGATGCTTGTGAGCTTTGACCCCGGGTCGGACCCGCTCGGCGGCCTGCTCCTGCTGGACTTTTGCGCCCTGCGCGCACGCGAGCCCGCGCTCGTGGTGGTGCGCGAGTGTGCGTTTCTGCTGTCGGCGGACTGCTCAGCACCGGCCGCTGCAGAACGTGTACAAGACGCTCGGTCAGCACAAGCGACTGCACCTGCTGCCCAACTGGGCGTACGCGTATGCGCTCGGCCTGTTGCAGATCGAACTCTCGCAGGGACTGCCGCAAACGTGCGTTGTGCTTGCCCGCCGCACGCTGCTCGCTCGCCCACAGTGCGCGCCACAGCGACTCGAAGGCCGCGCTGCTCGACGCCATGACGCGTTTCCCGGCCGTGCTGCCACCCCTGGCTGACCTGTGCGGCGTGACGCTTCCGTCGCGCATCGCCAAGCACGCGTACCTGGCCAAGTGCGCCGCATGGCGTGGGTCGTGCAGGCCAGACCGCTGACGCTGCGCAGGCCGGCGCCCGTGCCCGGCAACCTGCCCAACATCCTCGCGACGCTCTTTGTCGAGCGCAACTCGTCGCTGTGGAAGGAGCCTGAAGGTGCGTGTCGACGCTGCATGCCGCAGTCGTGCGCGCTGACGGCCGACGCAGTGCTAGAGTGGTGGCGCGCGCAACTGGACGTGCTGATCGCCAAGGTCGACGCCGTCCTGCAGCTGCAGCCGCCGCCGCACGAGGTGCCGCTCGATGCGCTCAACGTGTACCGGCACGTGTTCCTCGCCGGTGAGCTGCGCTGCGCTCTGTGCAAGGCTGCACGCCATCTCACGGCGCTGCGCAGACATCAACAAGGCCACGGGCGAGCTACCGGGCAACGTCAGCCGCGGCGCGATCATGATGCACGATCCGCTCCCGCCGCGCGACTCAACTGTCGGGTACACACGCCCCGTGCGGCCGCGCGCGCCGCCCGCGGGCGACGCCGCCAACAGCTCGGGCCGCATCGGCGAGAACATGACCGCCGTCGAGGCGTTCTTCCGCTCGCTGCTGCCGTGGGCGACAGTCGATCCGGCGGTGCGTGCGCAGCGCTCTGGTGCGGGCACGGTACTGACGCGTGAGCGGCAAGCAGCTGCAGCAGCAGGACGACGCCACGCGCGAGCCGCGCACAGTCGACGACGTGAACCGGCTCCTGGCGGCCGCGGGCCTGCAGCAGCAGGACGAGCCGCTCGTGCTCGACTGGATCCGGCGCGCCACGCAGAACTTTGTCAACAACGGCGTGTTTGACGGGCTCGGCGGCGGCGAAGGCGACCAGGGCGACGAGGGCGACGACGGGGCCGAGGACGAAGACGAGCAGCAGCCGCGGGCCGGGTGAATTGAGACATGTGTTTTGCAGCATGGCAGACCCGAGCTTCGTCACCGATGCGGACCGGCGCATCCCGCCGGCGCAGCGCGCGGCGATCGTGCAGAGGGAGGGTGCGGCGCACACAACGCGATGCCTTGCTGCGTGCGGTGCTCAGCGCGATCGACACGCAGCCGCGATGTTCTTTGCCGTGCGCGGCTCGGCCGCCACATTCACGGACGGCGCGTCGCAGCTGACGGGCGAGCGCGCGCTGCTGGTGCGCGACGTAGTGCGCGTGTGTGCGACGCTGAGCGGCGCGTCGGCCAGGCCGCGCGCGTGGACGACGGCGAGTCGCAGTTTGAGCTGCACAGCTCGCAGGGGCCGAGCGCCGACAACGTGTGGGACACGCAGGTGCTCAACACCCTCGCCGACTCACAGCGGCCGCATCCGCCTCCACCGCCCCCTCAGCAGCAGCAGCAGCAGCCGTCTGCCGCCGAACAGCCGCTGCTGCACCTCTCGGACAATGTGCCGTCAGCAGCGCAGCCAGCCCAGCCGCAGCGGCCGTCGCAGGCGCCGCTCATGTCGTCGCTGTCGGCTTCGATCATCGCGCAGATCCTCGCGCCGCTGTCGCCCTCGCTGCCGAGCGGTGCTGCGTCGCACGAGCGCTCGCAGGAGGACTCGCAGGCGCTCGGCCCGGCCACGCAGATGCCCCTGCGCTCGCCCTCGTCGCCGCTGCGCCCGCCCACCGCCCAGCCGTCGTCGCCCGCCCGGCCCTCAACGTCGCCCTTGGCAACGCCATCGCAGTCGCCCGCGCGCACCTCGGCATCGCAGACGCGCATGCCGTCGCTGCATAGCCACACCCCGTCATCGCCGCACCCGAGCCAATCATCATCGCACCCGCCGTCGCCGTTGCGCAACGTCGTGTCGTCGCAGACGACGCTGCCCATGCGCTCCAGTCAGCCCACCAGCCAGCCGGGCCAGCCGCAGTCCGCGCTGTCGTCGCCACTCAAGCCGTCTGCCTCGCCGGCAAAGCGCGCACAGCCTGACGAGCCGCCGCCCTCGCACAACGAGCACGACGACGACGACGATAACAATGACGCACCAGCCCCGCTCGGCCCGCGCGAGCCTGACCAGCCACCCATGTGCGTCTTTTCCGCTGGCAGCGTAACGTTCGCTCACGGCTGTGACAGCGACGCGTTCCTGCAGCGCGTGCCGCGGTCGCCCGTGCGCGACGACAACGCCTCGCCGCTGCGGCGGCAGGCATCGCAGTACGTGCACGCCGGTGTGGCTACGTCAGCCAATCGCGCAAACTCAGGCGGCTGCAAGCGTTGGCCACGCGCGAGCACAGCCAGGACTTGTTTGATGAGTACCCGCCGGAGCGCCCGAGCCATTCGTCGCAGTCGTCGCAGCCGGTGATCGCACTAGAGACGACGCCCGCATCGCAGCCGCCGCACCAAGACCAGCTCGAGGTCGCCGAGACACCGAGCAAGTCGTCCTCGGTCACGTCACCGGTATCCGCGCACCGGCTGGTGACAAAGAAGAAGCGCGTCGTGCACGAGCAGGCCGAGCAGCCCGAGCAGCCGATCGCCCGCAAGCGCGCACGCGCGCCGTCGCCAGAGCATGCCAACTTTACGCCCTCGCGTGCGTTTGCGCCTGGTCTGTCATTGCGCAAACTGACCCATCACGCGCACACAAGCCGAGAGCAAGCGCCCGCGCCCGCAGAGCCTGCCAGGGCCCGCAGCTGCACAGCACGCGCCCGCGCCGCCTCCCGCGCCGTCGTCGGCGCCGCGCCGCCCACGCATCACCGACTGGAACGACCTTCGCCTGCCGATCAAGGTCAAGCCGATCGTGGTCGACCCGTCCAACTGGTGAGCGACTCGGTTGTACAGGTGGGGTCGGCAGGGGATGGCAGGTGTCTTGCGACTGGGCCGGACCTTTTCATCAGTACGGACAGTGGCAAACTTTGTTTCCTGTACACCAAAGCTAACTCAGTCTTCGTCAGGTGCGCGGCGGCTCGCTCTCTTGGCCTTGCCATCCTTGCCGCCCTTGCCGTCCTTGCCGTCCTTGGGCGACTTGCCCTTCTTGCTGCTGGTCGCGCTCGATGGTGCACTGCCGGTCACGCTCGACGGCGCGCTGCCAAACATGCTCTCGAGGTCCTGCGAAAGCGCGCGCGCGCAGGGGGGTCAGCAGCGTCCAGCACAGCGCCCGCAAGGCGCACGTCGATAGACGAGGTTATCACGTCGGCCGCGGGCGCTTTCGCTGGTGCTGCAGCGGGCGTCGGCGAGAGAAAGTCAAACTCGTCCAGCAGCGACTTGGAGGCCGCCGCGGTCGGCTGCGCGGCTGGTCGGCTGGTGCCGATCGACGACAGCGTGTCCAGGCCGTCGAGCCAGTTCTGCGCGACTTGTGTCAGCTGTCGTCGGCGGCAACTTATCGCGCGATGCGCACCGTTACTGCTGGTGCAGGGGCGACCGCTGCAGGCTCGTCGTCGTCGCTGTCCTGCAGCGCGGCCTGAGCGAGGAGCGGGTTAAAGCCGCTGGGCAGGTCGTCGTCCTCGGCGCCCGCGTCATGCTTGGCCTCCTCGGCCGCGGGCACTGCGGGCTCCGCGTCGGCCGCCTCAAGGACACCGTCGAGGGTAGCCGTCGCGGCGTCGGACTGCTTGGTCGGCTCGTCTGTTGTACCCAGGAAGCCGTCCAGGTTCTCCTCGACGGCTGGCACATGCGCACGCTCCGGCTGCTGGTGGTCGACGTCAGGCTCGGCCAGCGTTGATGCCGCTTGTGCGCCCAGAAAGTCGTCCTCAACGGCTAGGGTGGGCCTCGCGCTCTCTGGCTCGTCCTCTGGCTCGTCCTCTGGCTCGTGCTCTGGCTGGGGCTGCGGCGCGGGCTGCATACTCGGCGCTGCAGTGCCAAGAAAATCGTCCAGGTCCTCCTCCTCCACGGCGACGGCCGGCGGCTGGTCGGGCTGCAGCGGCTCGGCGTCGCGCGTCGGTTCGCCCAAAAAGCCGTCCAGACCGTCGTGCTCTTGGTCATGCATCGCGGCCAGCATGCGCTCGCGCTGCCTCGCCATGACTTCCTCGTCCTCGTCGTCCTCGTCCTCCTCGTCGTGTGCTCGCATCGCCGCCAGCATGCGCTCGCGCTGCTTCGCCAGCATCTCGTCGTTCTCGTCCTCGTCCTCGTCCTTCTGTGCGGGCGCAGGTGCGGGCGCGAAGACCAGTGCAGCCGCGACTGGCGTGGCCGTGACAGGCTGGGGCTCCGTAGCAGAAGCCGCGGGCTGGGGCACGGCAGCAGTAGCCGCGGGCTTAAGCGCAGCAGCCGCGGACTTAGGCGCAGCAGCCGCAGGCTTAGGCGCAGCAGCCGCAGGCTTAGGCGCAGCAGCCGCAGGCTTGGGCGCCGCAGCAGATGAAGCAGGCGCGGCAGCAGGCTTGGGCCTACTGATCGGCTTGGGCGGCGGCGGCGGCTCGTCCACGTCCTCGTCGTCATCGCCGGCCACGAGCGGGTTCGGCGACTCCTCATCATCGTCGTCGTTGGCGGCGACTGCAGCGGCCACGACCTTGGCTGCGGGCGTCTTGCTAGGCGGTGCAACGCGTGGCAGGGCGGCCTTGAGGGCAGCCGTTGCCGTTGTCCTGGATTCAGGCGCAGGTGCAGGCGCAGGTGCGGTGGCAACGGCGGCCTTGGGTTTGGATTTCGCGGCAGCAGCGGGCGCGGGCGCGAGTGCAGCAGCAGCAGCAGCAGCAGCAGCAGCAGCAGCAGCAGTAGCAGCAGCAGCAGGCTTCTGGACTGGCGCAGCTGGCTTGAGGTCCTCGTCGTCGTCGTCGTCGTCGTCATTGTCGTCGTCGTCGCCCGCCACCAGCGGGTTCGGCTCCTCGTCGTCGTCGCTGATCACGGCGGCACTGCGCGGTGCGGGCGCGGGCGGCTTGACGGCGGCAGGCTTGCCGGTGATCGCGGCGACGACTGGCTTGCTCGCGGGAGCACGTGCTGCAGGCGGCGGCGTCGGCTTGGGCTCGTCGGCTGCGCTGTCGCCGTCCATGTCCTCGTCGCGTGCGACCATGGGGTTGTCGTTGTCCTCGTCCGGCTCCTCTTCGTCAGACGCCTGCGGTGCGGCCGCCGCGCCCTTGGCCTGTGTGCCTCGTGGCTCAGAGTGCGCGCAAAAGACGCAGAGCGACCGCACCTTTGACGACGCAGGCGCAGCAGCAGCGGGCTTCTTCGCGTCCCCGGGCCCGCCGAGCACAAAGCGCGCGGCCGAGCGGAAGAATCCCACGGCGCCGGTCGCTTGCGCTGCCGCACCGCCGGCTGCCGGCCCCGACGCGTCGTCCTCGCGCTCGAGAAAGTCGTCAAAGTTGACGTCCGCCGGCGGCACAAAGTCGTCCACGTTCTTGACGTCCCCCTTGGTCGGCGGCGGCAGCACCACAGTTGGGAGCGCGGGCTTGGCCAGTTCTGCAAACGACAGCGCTCAGACTGCCATGCATCATGCGCAGCCCGCGCGTGCGCACACCTGGCTTGGCCGGCGCCTTGGTGGGCTTGGCGGCGCGCGGCGCGGCCGGTTCGGGCGCAGGTGCGGCCGGCGGCTTGGTGGGGCGCGGTGCGGCGCTGTCGGGCGCAGGCTGCCCCTTGTCTGCGCGGGTGTACCGTCCATCAGCCGCTGCAGGTACGCGCGCGCAGTTGCCGCTCGCCGCTCGCGCACCGGCCAAGGCGCCCCTGGGCGGCGTGGGTTGCTGCGCGCCCTCGGCGGTGGCACCGATGGCAGTCACGGGCTTTGTGTTGCGTACAGCCTCAAGCGACTCAAGGAACCTGCGCGGTGGTCAGCACGTGCACACGTGTACGGCGGCGGTGCGCGCACTTGGCGTAGTCCTGGTCTGGCGTGTACTGCGTGTAGCTGATCTCAGCAAACGTCGCGTCAAGTTCGCGCGCGTTGTCCTCGAGCTGGCGGCGCAGGTTGTCGCGCTATCGGGCCGCGGGGCGGTGTGAGCTGCAGCGGGCGCGCGTGTGCAGTCCTGCGCACCTGCATGCTCAGGAACGGCACATTCAGGTAGCGGTGGAGGAACTTGAGCCCGAAGCCGTCCTTCATGCAGCACTCGGCCGCGTGTACGGCGCCGACGCGGTCCTGGTGCGACTCGACCAGCACATCCACGTCCTCCTTGCGCACCTGGCGCTCTTGCCAGCAGTCGCGGAAGTTGCCCTGATTGCGCGCGCCCCGCGTTGAGCTGCCGCGCCGCGAAACGGCATGCGCGCACCAGGACGAGCACCGGGATGTGCACGGGCACCTTGGCCAGCTCGCGCTCGACGTACTCGAACGTCCACTTCTTGCGGATGTCGTAGACAAAGACCGCGCCGTTGGTGTTCTTGTACACGTCGACGGTGGCGGCGTCGAGCGACGGCATCTCTGCGCCCGGAGCCGTCAGCATCGGCGCACTGCGCCGATCACGTGCACACCGGCCGCGGAAGGCAGTGCGCCGTCGTGCTTGAGCTGCGTGGACGCCGGCTGACTGCGCGGCTTGCCTGTGCTTGCGCATCAGTGCGTACGCGCGCCCGTGTCGCTCGATGTGCAACGCGCGCGCACCCTTGTCGACCACGTCCCAGATCTCGACCTTGATGACGTCGTCAGTGACTGCGCCCCGCGGCCGCGGTACGCGTCAGAGCACACGACGGCCGCCTCGTGCGTTGAGCGCGCCGCGCACCCTTGTAGTTCCACGTGATGTTGGCCACGGCGATCTCGGCCGTCTCGACGTGCTCAGGCGCGTACGGCTCGCCTTGCAGCCGGCGGAACAGGCTGCTCTTGCCCGTGCCGCGCTCGCCGCGCACGACGAGCTTGACTGCGCCCGGCGGCCGCGTGAGCCTTCTTCGTCTGCGCGCGCAATGCGAAGCACACACGGTTGTGGTCGACGCCACGCGCCAGCTTGCGTTGCACGTTCGCGTTGAGCCGCGCGGCGCTGCCACCACCACCACCCGGCGACAACGACGACGACGGCGCACTAGGCGCTGTGCTGCCGCTGCCCGCTGCCGCCGCCCCGTCGGCCGCGGCGCTGCGCCGGCGCTCGAACAGCCGCAGCATGGGTACGCGCCAGCAGCAATTGATGCGCAAATGAAGCGCACACAGGCGATGGTCACAGCAACGGCGGCACAGGGCACGGCACAGGGCACAGCTGGCGCACACAGTACAGGCTATCGCTACGGAGAAGTCAAGGAGAGAGAGAGAGAGAGAGAAAGAGAGAGATTTCTGAGCGCTAAGAAAAGAGAAACAAAAAACGACGGAATCTCAGCGCTCGGTGCTGACAGTGGGTGTGTCACGGCGTCGGCGTGCAGCCCGCGGCGACACAGAGTGCCATGCAGGTACCAAGAGCAGCGTTGCAGCCGATGAGCACAGCGGGCGTAACCACGCCGGCTGTGACCGTGCCGAACGTGAAGCCGGCCGCGGCATAAACGTCCCCCGCATTGCATACTCTTCAATTGCGTATCAATACGTATCTGAACAGCAGTGTGTATGCAGCTGCAGGGCGCCGTCGTCGTCGTGACTGGCGGCTCCAACGGCCTTGGCGGCGCGACCGTCGAGGCTGCGGTGGCGCGGGGCGCGCGCGCCATCATCCTCGACATCAAGGAGGCCGATGGGCGCTCGCTGGCGGCGCGGCTGGGCGGCGACGACAAGGTGCTCTGGCCGGGCGAGACCGACATCACGGACGAGGGTGCGCCGGCTGGATCATGATCGCGCATCGCACGTGACGCGCGCGCGGACTGGCAGAGTCGGTCACGCGCGCGCTGCAGCTCGCCGTGCGCCGCTTCGGGCGCATCGACGTGCTCGTGAACGCGGCGGGCATCGGCTGGGCCGAGAAGGTGCGCGCCCGATGTGCGTCTATGTCTCTACCGCTCACCGGCGCTCACGTGGACGCAGACGATCGGCAAGGACAACGAGCCCGCGAACTTGGACACATTCCGCCGCGTGCTCGAGGTCAACACGACCGGTGCGCTCACGGGCCGCCCCGCCTGGCGCTGACGGGCCACGCAGGCACGTTCAACGTGACGCGCCTTGCTGCGTCCATCATGGCTAAGCAGACGCCGCGCGCGAACGACGGTGCGCTCGCGGGCAGCGCTGCCGTGTGCGGGCTGATCGTGCTGCTAGGCGAGCGTGGCGTGGTCATCAACATCGCGTCTGTCGCCGCGTTCGAGGGCCAAATCGGCCAGGTACGCTGGGCCGCACGGAACCGCTGTCGTGCCTGAACGTGCGCCGCCCGCAGGTGGCCTACAGCGCGTCCAAGGGCGCGATCGTCGCCATGACGCTCGTGCTCGCGCGAGACCTTGGCAGCGTCGGCATCCGCGTGGTGCGTCCGCGCGCCGGCCGCCCGTTTGTCGCATTGCTGACGACTCGCGCGCAGAACACGATCGCACCGGGCGTGTTTGGTGAGTTCGCTCGCCTGCTGGTGATGCACGCACGCTCACACGGCATGCGCAGAGACGCCCATCTGGAATGGCGCTGGTTCGTCGTCGCCCTGCGCGTCTCGTCACCGCCGTGGCTGACGCGCGCCCGCGTCAGCTCAAGCAGAACGAGTTCCCGCGGCGCTTCGGTCTCGCGTCTGGTGCGTCGCGGACCGTAAGCCGTGCACACCAAGGGCAAACGCAACGCAACGGCAGAGTTCGCGCACATGGCGCTCGCGATGGTCGAGAACGGCTTCATGAACGGCGCGGTCGTGCGGCTGGACGCGGGCATCCGCTTCGCGCGGTACTGATGTGTGTGTCTACAAGACACGGTCGTGCGGCTGGACGCGGGCATCCGCGTCGCGCGGTACTGATGTGTGTGCCTACAAGACAAGAAAAACAGCGCGTGCTCACAGCAGCGCGACCGAGGCCACGAGGGAGACGATCTTGACGAGCTCGCCGCCTATGTAGAGGATGTGCTTGCCGGCCGAGGCCGGGGCGTGCACGCCGTCGGTGCTCTTGCTGTCGCCCATGGCGTGCGCGCGCGAGATGATCTCCTCGGCGTCCTTGTCAGTGAGTCAGCCACCCGCACGTGCAAGCGAGATGGTGTCGAGCACGGTGGAGCGCACGAGCAGCATTGCCGGCGCAAGCACAAGCGCCTGGATGACATGCACGGCCGTGGCCACGCCGAGCGCCATCTGGGTCTCAGTCGTGACGGGCGGGGTTGCGAAGGCAAGTGCAATCCAACCCGCCAGGCACAGGGCGCTCTCGAGCTGGCATGGGTGGGTCGTCAGCGTGAGACCGGAACGGCTGCAAGACACCTGGGCTGGGACGCACCTTGACAAACGCGCCAAACTGCGTCGCGCCGACGTCCTGCCAAATGCGCGCGCGGGGCGTGGTCACGGCGCATGGCCCGGCAACGGGCCAGCGCGCACGCACGAGGATAACGTGCCGCTTGCCCTGGAGCGACGGCGTGCGGAATTTCACCTGCCGACCAGGCGCCTCCGTGTCAGCATCGGCGCTCCCCGCCGTTGCCAGCGCGCACTGTCGCGAGCAGCGAGTTGGCCACGACCGCGCCCGACCACAGCAGGGCCGGCGCGGCGGCGGACGTGAGCTCGGTCACGGTCATGGGACGGGCGGGAGGCAAGTGAGTCAGGCGGAGTTGAAGGGCGCGATGAACGGACACTCCCGATGATGACACGCGGCGATTGGCCCGGGCTCAGGCTCGGCAAGTGACTAAAATTTTCGTCATCGCCGCCTGCTGTGAGCCATTGCCGCTGCGTGCTCATCGCACAAAAGCACAGCAACAAGCGCATCGCTCATCCGCTGCTGTGAGCCATCGATGGCGCCCGTCGTTGCAGCTCCGCAAAGGCGTTCTCTGCGCAGACCTTGAGGTCGTAGTAGCTGACGATGAGGCACGACTGCTCGTCGCGGCTCGTCAGCATGATCTTCTCGGGGCTGCCGGCGTCAAACTGAGCGGCGGCGGCGGCGGCGGCTCAGCACAATCGGGCACGGGTGCGCGCGCGCACGGACCTTGTTCAGGCAGGTGACCACGTGTGCCAGGTTCACCACCGGCTCGCCGTTGTCGTCGACCTGGTGGAAGACGTAGTCGCGAAACAGCTTGAGCATGTAGCGGTCGCCCGTCTCGGACCAGGCCGGGTCCATGTCGAACCTGCGCGGCATGTGGTCAGCGGCACCGTGCCTCCGCGCGCACCGGCAGCGCACTCGGGCCGCTCGTTGACGAAGCCGAGCTTGGCGAGCACGCGCACGAGCCGCCCGTTCTCGAGCTCCTTGCACATCTCCGACTCGAGCACGTCCGCTTGGCTGCACATGCGCCCACTTCATTAGCCGCGCCGTCGAGCAGCACGCGCGGGCCGCACCATCGTGTGCTGTCGACCTCGGCCAACAGCCGCGACGCCGTCATCATCACCGCGTTCTCTATGCTCTTCGTCGGCGACGACTTCGAGAGTAGGAACAGGCACAGCGCCTTAAAGTCGGGCGAGTACTGCCGCATCACAAAGTCGATCGCTGCACGGGCGACGGTAAGACTAGTTCACCCCCAGCGCGTCCGTGCGCACCCTTTGGCAGCGTCTGCGGCGTCTGCATCTCGCCGCATGCCAGGCTGACCATCAGCTGCCCGAGCGCGATCAGGTCCTCTTGCTGCGGGGGAGAACGTCAGCCTGCACCACACGTCGTCGTGCGCGCGTGCCTGGTACGCCTCCACGACCTTGCGCCCGCCGTCGATCCCGAGCGCGTCCATCATGCCGAGGCAGTTGATGCGCACGCGCCGGTGCCCCGTGAAGATGATCTTGGACGGGTCGATCACGCGGCTGCGGCACCGTCAGTGCACACACTCCGCGACTGCGTCAGGGCACGGCGCGCACCAGGCCTTGCGGTTCGCGTGGACGTAGCGCACGGCCGAGATCAGCTGCAGCATGATCGTCCACAGCTCCGGCTCAGGCTTTCGGAGCGAGGTCAGCGCGGCGGCAACGAGGCCGTACGTGCGCGCGCACCAGCGGCTCGGACAGCATCATCGGGTTCGGAAAGCACCGTTGCTGCAGGCTGTCGGCCAGCGGGAAGTAGTCGTAGACAAAAATGAGCGCTGAGTGTGCGCGTGGGTGTCAGGAGGGCGGACAGGACCGAGCGCCGTGCGCACAGCTGTCGCCGAACGCCTTGGTCGAGAACGACTCGCGCAGCGCGACGATGTTGGGATGGTGCAGCTGCTTCCACGAGTCGACGACCTGCACGAGCATGCGGTGCGTCGGGCGGTAGCCCTCCATGCGCCGGAGGATGTAGAGCATGCCGTCCTGCCCGCTCGTTGCGCGATACACAAGCGACGGCATGCGGAACAGCTTGGACGAGCGCTCGGTCACGGTCAGCCCTGCGCACGCACGCACACGTCAGGGTCGTGGCGGTGCAAAGTGCGGGCACAGACGGCACGCACCGGGCTGCACCTGCTCTAGCGGCAGGAGCGAGTGATAGACGTGCACCTCGCTCGGGATGCCGGCTGCTTCGCTCGTCTGCGCCACTCCTCTCAGCGCTCCTCGCTCACCACGCGAGCGCGCACCTGCGCGTCCATCGTCACGCTCATGTCGTCGAGCCTCCGTTGCAGCGCGTCGCGAAGCCCCTCGTGCACGAAGAAGAAGTGCGACGTCTGCGGCGCCACCGCGTCACGGCGCCCTCCCCCCGGAAGGCACACGCCGATCACGACCACGCACGTGGTGGTGCGGCGGCACGAGCACGGCCTGCGGCAGCGGCGCCGTGTACAGATGGTACCCGAGGTCCTCGCCGACGGGGTAGAAGTAGCTGGCCGTCAGCTCGCTTGTATCGTACGTGGCCTGCCGTGCGCACGGTAGTGATAAGCGCAAGCACAGCCGTGACGGCGCACACGCACGGGCCCGGCCTGCAGCTGAGGCGGCAGCACGCCGAGCACGCCGCCTGGCCCGCGCGCGCCGCCCGGCAGCGGCAGCATCCCGGGCAGGGGCATCACCGGCGCGCGCATGCGGCGGCCCGCGTACTGCTGCTGCTGCTGCTGCTGGTGTGGCGGTATCCGCACGCCCCCTCCGCCACCGCCGCCGCCCAGCGCGAGCTGCTGAAAGGTGAGCGCGGCGTCGTCGTAGCCGCCGGCGTCGTACGGGCCGAGCGGCGGCTGCGGCGGAAAGAAGCCGAGGTGCTCGTCTGCCGCCGCAGGATCAGCGGGCCGCTGGCAGCGGCAACGGCGCGCACCGCCACGACGTGGCCCGCCGCCGTAGGGCGGCTGCGGCGGCTGCGGCCCGAGCGGCGGCCAGGCTCGCGCGTCCGCGTACATCACGGCAGTGATCAAACTGCAAATCGAGGGCACACAGGCTCAACAAGAAAGGTCTCACGCCGAGCTCAGTTGGCGTGCGCGAGGGCACCCGCGCCGACGCCGTAGCTGCGCCCGCGGGCGCGCGTCAGATGGCGTGCAGAGAAAGCACTTGGTTCGAACGCACCCGAAGCCCTTGGGGCCGTACAGCTTGGCGTAGCAGGCCTGCGCGCCCGCAACCCCCCCGCGGTCGTCACCAACGGAGCTCGTGCGCAAGAGACAGACGGGCCGCACCTTGCAGTACAGCTGGCCGCCCTTCTCGTTCATCGTCGTCGACTCGAGGCCCTTGCGGCACTTGACGCACGTGAAGCACATCTTGTGCCACGACACGCCCGCGCCGATCACCTTCTCGGCAAAGTACACCTGCGCGCGCCCGCGCCCGTCAGCACACGCCGCCAGCCGCACGCCGCCAGCCGCACACTCGCGGTCGCGCGCCGCACCTTCTTGTCGCAGCGCGGGCACACGTCGCCGCTCATGTACTTGGGGTTGCGCGACAGCTCAACCTGCGGCGCTCCCCCCTCGGCGCCCTCGACCGGCTCGGGCGCAGCGAACGTCTGGGTGACGGGGCCGGCGGGCGCGCTCTGCACCTTCTGTGCTCGGCGCCGGCGCGTTGGCACGCGGGCAGCACGTGCGGCCCCCCCCCCCCCCC
>CALSCO010000127.1:0-13084 GCA_943704415.1 Parvularia atlantis | reverse complement strand
GGGGGGGGGTGAGGCGGCGCGTGTACCGATGGGCGCCGTGCCCGCAAACCTGTCGCGTCGGTGCGATCCGTCATTGACGCCCGCCGGCGAGACCTCATCCACCGCGGTGCTAGCGCTGCTCACGGCCGCTGTGGCCTCGTCCGTTTTGAACAGTTTCTGTGCAAGCCCAGGCCTGATGAGCGCGGCGCCGTTGCGCTTGCGGACGCAAGAAAGCACCTTCACGCTCGACGTCTTGTTGACCGTGGCGGACGGGCACACATTCAGCACGTCCTTGTCCTTGAGCGTGAAGGCCGACGCGGACGAGCGTCGGTCGTCCTTGCTGCACGCGGCGGTCTGAGCAGTGCGGACGGGGCGGACGGCGTACGAGCGCGCGCACCAGACGAGCACGTCGGCCGTGGTGGAGACGAGCGTGCCGCCGACGGTGGCCGACCAGGTCGGCGTGCGGTCGCGCCCGGTGCAGATAGCTTGCCAGTGCCGGTCGATGTAGGGCGAGATGTCGTCGCGGTTGGTGAACCACTGCGCGCGCGTGAGGAGCGCGCGCGCACACAGCCGCACGGCACAGACCACTTGCGGCTCGTGCTGCACTAACAAGTTGGCCAGCGCCGTCTGGATGATCGCGATCCAAGACGCGGTTGTGCGCGCAAACGTCTCGGCGCCGCCCTCGCCGCACCACTTGCACGTGAACTGCGGCGGCTGGGCTGTGAGGATGCGCCGGGCGCGCTCATCCGGCGGCGGCGGCGCACGACGTAGTTGGTGATGAACGGGTGCACGAGACCGAGCGGGCACTGGATGCACTTGGCGTGGAACCAGTTTTTGCACCCGTCGCACTGCAGCGTGATCTCCTTGACGGTGCGCTCTTCGTGCGGGCGCGCGACATCGGGCGGGTCAGCATCCGCGGCCAATCGCCGCGCGTGCACGCGGCTCGCCTTGCCCGCAGTAGCAGTACTGCCGCTGCTCGTTCTGCGTGTGCAGCTGATGCGCGCGCGCGCGCGTGTGGGTGCGCGCGGGTGTCAGGCCGCATCGGGGGAGGGCGCACCGCGTTCCAGGTGAGTGACGCCCTGTCGTACTCCATCAGCGCAGTCAAAGCATGGCGGACGGCGACGCACCCGCCACGCGGCCTCCGCGCAAGCGACACGCCTGTGCCGTCTGCGGGCGCGACTATGCCAAGCCGAGCCGCCTGGCCGAGCACATGGCCGGGCACACGGGCGAGGTGCGGGGCACCGTCGTGGATCGTGCCGCCCTGACCGCCGCGGGCGACGCCAGCGCGCGCACCGCTGCGACCATGACGGCTGCGGCAAGACGTTTGTGCGGCAGGCGCACCTCAAGGCACGCGCGCGCCGCTGCGTCCCGCGCCGCGTCGTGGCTCATGCGCGCGCACCAGCGGCACTGGCTGTCGCACACGGGCGCCAAGCCGTTCAGCTGCACCGTCGAGGGCTGCGGCCTCACGTTCACGACGAGCACGCACCTCAAGCGCCACACGCTCCTGCACGGCAAGCCGCGGCCGTTTGCGGTGCGTCCCGCGACGCGCATCCGCCGCGCGCTGGCTGAAGCTCGGTGGCCTCCGTCAGTGCACCGTCGCGGGCTGCGGCCAGAGCTTCGCCAAGGTGCGGTCGCGGTCGCGCTCGCGCTCGCGCTCTCGCTCTGTTGCTCGCTCGCGCTGACGTGCTACGCGGCCCGCAGCATCTGCAGCTGCGCAAGCACGAGTATGTGCACACGGGCGTCAAGCCGTTCGTGTGCGCGCATGCCGGCTGCACCGAGAGCTTTGACCGTGCCAGCCGCCTCGCGCGGCACCAGATAAAGCACTCGGGTGCGGCTCTTGAGTCATGCGATGCGATGCTCACGCCTTGCCGCAGACGTCGCGCGCTACATGTGCGCCGAGACCGGGTGTACGAGCACCGGCTTCGCGACGTGGACGCTCATGAACGAGCACATCAAGACCGAGCACCGGCCGGCCGTGTACCAGTGCGGCCAGTGCCACCGCGCGTTCCGGAGACGCAAGGTGCGCGACGCGGTGAGCGAGACGTTCATGCCCCTGACCGCTTGCGCGCGCAGAACTGGCGCGCGCACCTGGCCACGCACGACCCGGACCGGCCGACGATCCCGTGCACGCACCCGGGCTGCTCCGAGCACTTTGTCAGCGTGCGCTGCCTGCTGGCTCGACGCGTGTGCGCACCGTCACCGACCCGCCGCTGCGCAGGCGCGCAATCTGCGCAACCACCTGCATATAGCGCACGAGCGGCCGGGCGGGCCGCGCAAACGGCGGCGAACGTCGTCGGTGTCGTCGGCGGCGCCCCGGGAGGACGATGGCGAGGCATCGACTGAGCTCAGTGGCTTGTCGAGCGACGAGAACGACGACGAGGGATGGCGGGCGGACGACAACACGAGCGACAGCGGCAGCGACGATGACGATAACGACGCCGGCTTCGCCGCCAAGCGTCCCTCGCTGATCAGTGCCGCGCGGGCGCGACCGGCCAACCTGCCCGCCTTTGCCGCGGGCGCACCAACAGTAGAGTTTGTGGCACTGCAGTCATGACGATCAGGCATCACAGGGGCGAGCAGGCGACGACGTCGATGCGCGCCGCGACCGGCGCCGGCGTGCCCGCGCGACGCGGCGGGACAGCAGGCGTCGCGGGCTTGCCGTCCATCTGCTGGATCTGCGCCGCCGCGTGAGCGGGACAGAGCAAGCGCGCCCGTAGGCACCTTGATGACCAGGCCCATGCACGCGAGCATCAGGCAGCCGAAGAGCTCTTGGCGCCGGTCGGGCTCCTGGGCGAGGCGCGCGGCGTCTTGCGGTGCGAGGCCGAGCAGCGCGCACGCGATCTGGGTTTGGCAGTGTCGGCACCGGCTCGCGCACACGGTCGCGCGCGCACCGACGAAAGCAGCGTGACCGACGAGACCGCGCCCGTGCTGTCGGCGAAGGAGCACTGCACCGGGCGCGTGCGTGAGCGAGAGCGCATTGCGAGCGCAGGAACGCACAGTGATCGCGAGCTGCGTCTGGCCGCCCTGGCCGCACCAGCACTTGACCGCCACGCCCTCGAAGCGCTCCTTGCACTGCGGGCTGCGCCGTACGTCACGCCACGTCCGTAGCGGTGCAGCGAGCGCGCAGCGGACCACGTCGTGCGGACGATCTTGTTGCCGTCGACGTCGCCCAGATTGGTGTGCGTGATGTAGCCGACGACGCGCGCCACAAGCTGCACACAGCGCGCACGTCAGGCGTGACGTGCCTCGCAGCCAGCACGCACCGTCTGGCCCGGGTTGCGCTGGAACTCGGCGACGGCGTCCATCAGCGTCATGGTCGGAGCGCGCTGAACGAGCTCGGCTGCCGCCGCGCGGTCGTGTCAGCGGCGATCGCGCACAGGCTCGGCGCGCACAGAGGTTGCCGCGCGCGCTCGACAACTGCGCCAACGGGTCTTGCTGCGACAGGCGGCCACGCGACGCCTGGGCGTGGTCGTACAGCTGCTTGGCCGCGGGCAGGTCCGGGTCGACGTCGACCACCTGCGTGTCGCATGTTCAAGAGCTGCCAGCCGCGCCGCCGCCGTGCACCGCACCGTCGCGTACGAGAGCGACGCTTGCATCTGGCCCTTGTACGACGACAGACTGACGGCGAGCAGCAGGAGCACTGCGCGTCGGTGAGTTGCGCGCACGCTGCCGCCGTCGGCCCGAAACGCACCGGTCTGGAACGGCACCCAGAGCACGAGGCTCGCGCACGCGTCGCCCCACCTGCGTGGACTCTCAGTAACGCCCGTTCGCAGGCCCGGCCGGTGAAACGCACACGACGAGCGGGAAGGCCGGCGTGGTCTTGTCCATGACGATGACCTCGCACTTCTGCGACTGCGAGCCGTCCTTGCGCGCAACGGGCTGCACCGGGCCGATCTGCTGGGCTCATGTCAGGCCACGCCGCGCAGTGTGGTGGCGCGCTCGCACTTGGCGCACGCACACGAGCAGCGGCGGGACGGGCGAGTACTGCACATTCTGCCGACGCGCGTCAGCGGTTGCAGGCCGAGACTGCGTGCGAGCGGCGCACCTCCTTGAGGAAGCTCAGCGGCAGGAAGCCGTAGTCAAGCAGCGGCACGCGGAACTGGCTCGAGCCCTGCGACCACGGCGAGGTCACAGAGGCGTCGATGGCTGCCGCGCGCGCCACACACCTTGTACGGCTCGACCGCGCCCTGCGACCGCGCCGAGATGTGCGCCTCGTACGGGCTGGTGCCGTCGACGGGCCGCGGTGCGCCGCCACTGCCGCTGCCGCTGTAGGTCGACTTGGTGCGGATGTCCGGGTTGAGGATCTGCACGCGGCTGCCGAGCTGCGGGTGCGCGGCGAGCAGTGAACCTTGTGCACGGTGGCTCGAGTTGGCGCGCTTGCCTTGATGCAGTCGAGCTGCGCGTGGGCCGCCGTCTCGAGCCACCACAGGCACATGACCGTGCCCGTGTCGTCCTTGATCATGAACTTGAGCAGCTGACGCGGCGTCCCGTCTGCTCGCCGCAGCATAAGCACCCTGCACACCCTGGGCGACGCGTGCACTCTTCTGCGACGTGAACAAGCGCAGCGAGTCGACAAAGACGACGCGGCCAGCAAGCATCTGTCCGGGCGCGACGTGGCTTAACTAAGCCCGCCGCGCGTCCTGGCGGCCCGCACGCACGATGTTTGTCGACTGCGGGCCGATGTCGCGGATGCTCGCGAGCGTGTGCGGCACGACGGCCATCGCCTGCGCACCAAAGACGCTCGCGGCGCCCGAGTGCCAGTCGTGCGTGCCGCCACTAGCGACGCGTCGCGTCAGCGCCAGCACGACGGGCCCGCACCACGCACGCTGCATCGGGCACGACGCCGTCGCGTGCCGTGCGCGGGCGCTTGCGCGGCCCGTCGTGCCAGCCGTCCTTGAAGTCGCCCGCGCCGTCCGCGTCGACGTCCGCGCCTTCGTCGATGTACGGGTCCATCGTCTGCGCACGGTGAGCGGGTGCACGCGCGGCGACGGACCGACCGAGAGGCGCGCGTCCAGCGTGCAGGCAGGCAAGTAGAAAAAAGTAAGTCTGTTACGCGGTGCGAAAGAAACAGAAAAGAAATGGTCAGAAGATGGCAGCGTGCGCCTTGATCATCAGCTCAACCACCGAGCACTGCTCCGGATCAGCCATCGTGAACGATGCAGGGCGACCGCGCGCACGCACCTGCGCCGCCAGCGTGCTGAGCGAATCGTCCGGCGAGCGCAGCAGCGTCGGGCCAAAGACCGCGCCCAGGTTCTGCGCGTACATCTGCGCGCCACGGCCGTGAACTGCGCTCGCCGCAGTTAGCGCGGCACACCTTGTTGGACGCGCCGTTGGCCGCGACGCGCGCCAGGTGCGCGATCAGCAGGCGCAGCGTCAGCAGGTTGCGCTTGGGCATCTGCCGCGCGCAGCGAGCGTGAGCCGACCGCACGCGTCTGTGTTCGGCGCACCCGCGCCATCAGCCGGGCGAGCTGCGCGACGCGCTCGGTCTCGGGGCTCTGTGTCGTGCGCACACGTAAGGCCAGGGCGCGCGCAGCAGCAGCCACGTGCCGCCAGCGCGCCGATGCGCACGGCATCCGCAAACAGCTCGGGTGGGATGACGGGCTCGGGCAGCTCGCGCAGCCACAGTTTGAGTACGCCAGTGATCACGTGCACGTCGCTCCATTCTGAGGACGCCCCGGCAGGCGTCAGCGTGCGTGCTGCCGTCCACATCGGCGTGCGCACCGTCGTCGTCGCTCAGGTTGGGCCGCCCATACGAGAAGTGCATGCGCAGGCGCTCGATGTCGCCCTTGATGCCCGACAGCCGGTACAGGCCCTCGATGTCGAGGCCGCGCTGCTCGACGGCGTGGACGCACTGCGTGACGATGAACGGCACCTGTGCGCGCGCGTGGCATGAGCGGGCGGCGGTGGTGCTTCATGCCGCGCCGTAGACCTCGTCCTCCTTGCCCGAGATGTCCTTGATCGCGCGGCCAAACGTGTCGTCTACCGCGCGCGCGCGCGCGCGCGCGCTTGAGCGGGGCGCGCACATGTCGCACGCGCTCGGTGCACGCACTACCCATCGATGCGACCGACTTTGTGAACTCGGTCGTGAACGATTTCCTGCGCGCAGCTGCTGTGTGAGGCCTACGGCGCGCGCCCCGCACGAGGCGTGCGCACGTGAACGTCGTGCCAGACGGGCTGCTGATAGTGCCAGACTCCTTGCGCCTGCGCCTGGGCACGCGCATGCGCCTGAGCAGAGACCGGCAGCACGCGCGAGACCGCCGCACCCAAAGGTCAGCTTGAGCGAGCGCACGTCGGCCTTGCTCTTGGGCTTGGTCTCGACGGCGGTGATGATCTGGGCCAGCGCGCGCGGGGCCGCTGTCAGCCACGCCAACAGCTGACCGCGCGGCGCTCGCGCACGGTTGTGAGGTCCGCGAGGCCGCAGTTGGGCGGGACCTTGGTGGCGCACTTGCTGTGGCAGCAGTAGTCGCAGTCTGTGCGCGGCGCGCATCGGCGACGGCCGGGCGGGCGGCGCAGCGACGCACGGATGCAACGCAGGCCGCGCATGTTGAGAATCGCGTTGCAGAACTTGCACTTGGTCGGGTGCAGCAGAAACGTCTCGTCCTTGAACCGGTGCGGGATGCAGTGGCTGCGCCGGGCCACTGCGCTCGCGGCCAGCCCTGTCAGACGCGCGACCACACACGCGCGCCGACGCACTTGCAACCGCCGTGGCGTCCACGACAGCCGTCTCCTTCAGCACGACCAGCCACAGCTCGACGGCATCGGCCGTGAATTCGAGCCAGAACTCGCCCTGTCGCACGTGTGAGCCAGCGCCGCGGCCGGCGCACGCGCGTCGCACGTGCCTCGGTCTCGGTCTGCAGCGACACGAGGCACGCCGGGTTGCCCGACGGGCCCGGCCCGCGCTTGTCACCCTTGGCGCTCTCGACCTTGACGCCCGTCAGCCGCAGCGAGTCCTGCAGCGCCTTGTCCTGGCTGGCCTTCTCGGACGCGTAAAAGTACAGCGTCGCGCCCTTTAGCACGACCCAGAGCGGCTGCCACGCGGCGGTCTTGGCCTTCTTGCCGTCGGGTGCGGCCATGAGGCGGCGCTGGGCGGGGCCCTGCATCTTGACGTGCTGCGCGGGCCACGGGACTCAGCAGGCACAGCGAGCAGACCTCTGCGCAGCGCACCTTGCGCGGCGTGGCGTCGGTGCTCGCGGCGCCGGCGCCCACAGGTGCGCCCTGCGTCGTCGGCGAGGCCGCGCGGGCACCGGTGGCGAGCGCAGAGAGTGCGGGCGGGCCGTCGTCGCCAGCCGACGGCAGCGGCATCGTCGGCTTGAACGGCGCAGCGTGCTCGCCGGGCGTGAGCGTCTGGCCCGTAACCATGCTAATGATCGACATGCGCCGCTGCTTGGTCGCGCGGCGCTGGAGCTGCGCATCTGCGGGGCGCGCCAGTGATGAGCGGCGCATGCGCAACCGTCGGACGCCCACCGCTCTCGCCCTCGCCGGGCGTGCTGACGCCGTTCGTGTTGCTGCGCCGTGAGACGGACACCGACGTAGCCAGCGCCGTCAGGCTCACGGCGGCGGCTGTGGCGGAGGCGCTCGCGTTAGAAGTCAGCACGAGAAACCTGATGGGACGCGCACAGGTCGTCGGTGTCGGAGCGCTCGAGGTGTTTTCGGCGCTCGACCGTGTGCGCGATGCCTGCGCGGCCTGCAGCGTCTTCTCAAGCTCGACGACGCGGCTGCGCAGCTGTGCGGGCGGCGTGCGCTCGTCAGTCGTGCGCGCAATGACAGCGGGTGCGCGACCTCGTCGATCAGCGCGGCTTCCTTGGGCTGCGGCGCCGCCACATCAGTCAGTCCATGTGCGCGTAAGCCGCCCGCACGCCGCACCGCTGCGCTCGCAGCATGGGGCGTGCTCTGTTCGAGCTCGGTGAGGCGCGCGGTCAGCAGCGTCGTGTCGCGATCGGCCGCCTCCAGCAGCGACCACAGCCGCTCCTCCTCTGCGCGCGCAACGACACGTCAGCGCGTGTCGTTTGCCAAACAGGGGCCACGCGGCGCGTGCCTGCCTGCGCGGTTGCGAGCTTGTCGCTGAGCTCGCGGTTGCGCGCGGCCAAGTTCGTGTTGCGGCGCTTCTCCTCGGCGAAGCGTTGCTCGCTGTGCGCGAGCTTGTCCTCCACAAACGCCAGGTCGTGCTGCAGCTGCATGCTCAGGCGCTCGTACGCTGAGATGCGCACGAGCACGTGCGCAGGCGATCAGTGCACGAACGCTGTGCCGTCCAAACGAACCGCGCAGCCGCTGCGCGATCTCCACGACGCTGTCGTCGAGGATCGGCGTCGGCGGCGTGAAGTTGATCGTCGGCGGCACGCCCTGCGATGCCCGCCGTCGTCAGCTGTGGCGGGCGCACACCAGCAGCCGTCGCCTCACCCGCGGCGACTCGTCAAACGATGCCCGCGCGGATCCGGGCGGCGACGTCTGCGCCATGATCGCGTCATACTGCCGCTCGAGCTTGTCCATATCGGCCTTGAGGTCCTGCACCGGCCCAGCTCGGCATCAGCACATGGCCGCCGGTGCAGCAGCGCGGCGCGTGCCTGGTACTCCTCATTGAGGTCAAAGTAGGCCGTGCGCCAAAACGAGACGATCAGCTCGATGTCCTGCCGGTTGACCTCCTGCGCGCCGGCGCGATCCGCGTCGTCGTCGTCCTCAAAGATCTACGCGCGGCGCGTAAGGGAGGCGGCAACACAAACGTGGGCCGTGCGCACGCACACGACGCAGCTGGAAGCACTCGGCGTGCCAGTCGGACACGGTCTCGTCGTCGAGGATGAGGTTGGTGCGGATGCGTCGGCTGCAGCCTATGCGGGCGCCCGCGGTCACGCCTCGTTGCACGCCCGGCGCCGCCGTGGCCGCGCGCACCGCGGCAGTTGGGCAGGCCGCCGTCGCTAGCTGCCGAGTCCTGTGTTTGTGTTCCATTTGCGTGTCAGGTCAGCCCGCGCGCCGCCAACCACCCCGCCGCGCACCTGCTTGGCGTGGCCGCGCGCCGAGGCCGGCGGGCCCAGCAGCGCCGCGTCGGGCGGCGCCGATCCGGCCGCGCTGGGGCCAGGGCCGGCCGCGCCCGCGCCAGAGTGCGCGAGAGACGCGGGCCGGGCTGTCATGCTTCCAGTCGCTTCCAGAAGCGCGCCCTGGGCCGTTACAGATTTTTGAACAGCGACGAGCGATGGCACGACGGTGAGCGCGTGCGCGCCTCGCCCTGTGCGCCGGGCGCGTTGACGCGCGGCGGCGCGGGCTGCAGGGATCAGCAGGACGTGCTGCAGCGGCACACGGCGGCGCAGGGCGTGGTGCTGCGCGACCTCGGCCAGCTGCAGCACACGCTCGCGCGCGTGCAGAGTGCGTCCACGCCGCACAGACCGGACCCTGGCGCCGTCTGACGCGCGCGTGTGTGTGTGCTGCGGCAGGCATGGCGATCAAGCAGCGCCAGGGCCACGACGATGCACTCGCGCGCGCGCAGAAGGAGAGCGCCGCGACGCTGCGGCAGCGCGACGCCGAGATCGAGCGGCTGCAGGCTCTGCTGACGGCGCGTGACGGCGAGGTCGCGGCGCTGCAGCGCGCCTTGGCCGAGCACGCCGAGGTGCGCTTCGTGGCGTGTGAGCGGACAGCGGCGCTGATGTGTGCGCGACGGCACGTGCAGCGCCACCGCAAGGCCGTCCGCTACGAGCAGCGCGACCGGCGACGCCACGGGCAGGTCATCGACGACCTGTGGCGCGCGCTCGAGCTGGCGAACGGGCACACGACGCAGCTCGGTGTGCTTGGCGTGCGTGCGTGCGTGCGAGAATGCGTCAGCCTGACCGTCGTCGCAGTGGCCCAGCGCGACTCGCTCGCCGAGCACGCTGAGCTGCTGCAGACCGAGCTCGACAACCGAGCGCAGCCCGGCGCGAGCGATCCGGCAGCGCTGCACGCTCTGCAGGACGAGGTGCGTGCCGCCGCGCTGCGTCGCAGCCAGCCTCTGTGCTCACGCTGCTGCAGCTGGCCGCAGCGACGCAACGATACGACGCAAGCGCGGTGCGCGTGCGCGAGCTCGAGGCGCAGATGAACACGCACCAGGAGACGGCCGCGGCCCGGCTGCTCATCCTTCGAGGCAAGATTGCGCAGCTCGAGGGCGCGTCACCGCTGTGGTGGCCACGTCTTGCTCAAGTTTCGGCTGCAGAGAACGCTGCGGGTCAGGCGGTGCTCGAGCAGCGCTTGCAGGCGCTGCAGGCGACGCTGGACGAGCGCACAGTCACACTGCAGCGCGCCGAGGCCGAGCTCAGCAGCACACGCGCAGAACTCGCGCAAGGTGAGCGGTGCTGGCTGCGGCGACGCACGGCTGACCGTCTCGGTGCCCGCAGCCGCGCACGCCGGTGCTTCGGCTGACAGCGCGTGTGCGGCGCAGCTGCAGGCCGAGCTCGCCGCGGCCGTGACGCGGTGCGCTGTGCGCGTCTGAGGCGTGCGCTGTGCGGCGCTGACGCAGGTCTGCAGGCACGCAGAGGCGGTGGCTGCGCTGGCGCGGGACGAGCACGAGCGCGTGGGACTGCAGCGCCAGTTTGACGAGTACCGCGAACGGACAGACGCCGCGATCGGTGCGCCCGCTCGCGTCCGTGTCCTTGACCAACGCTCGCGTGTCGCGGCAGCGACGCTGCAGGACAACCTGGCCAAGGCCGAGGCCGAGGTCGAGGACCTGGACGGTCTCGTCGAGCACGTGCGCAGTGTGCTCGTGTCGGACCCGTCGCCGGCGACGCTCGCGCAGCTCGTGTGGGAGCTGGACACGGCGCCAGAGGACGCGGAGGCGTGACGTGTGCGCGCTGTTAGGCCTACAGATGATGCAAAAAGAGCGTCGCGTGCTCGCTGGCAGCTCACGCCGTCCAGTCGGCAAAGTAGCGCTGCATCTCGGCGCGGTAGCGCTCCGAGCCCACGTTGACCGTCGGGATGACCTTGAGCGGGCGCAAGTGTGCGACGAACGCCCGCAGCTCCTCGTAGCTGCCACAGCATCATCACGCACAAAGGCGCACCATGACAGCGCACGCGTACCTGCTGTGCTCCGAGTACGGCACGCCGTAGACGCGCGCCGCGCCCGAGACGGTCGGCCGGATGTGCGGCAGGAGCGGCGTCTTGTCGGTGTGCGTCCAGCCGGTCGGCTTGAGGCCCACGACGGCGTCCCAGCTGCGCTCCTGCGATCAGTGCTACGCACGCGCCGTTTCTTGCGCGTATGCACCAGTCCGAAAAGTCGCCGAGGTACTTCTTGAGCGCGGCGAGGTTCGTGTCGCCCATGCGGCGCACGTGCACGTTGGTCGCCCGCGGGTTGTCGGTGAGCAGCGCGGTGATGCGCAGGTCCTGCGCCGCATGCGTGAGGCTCTGCGCGGCACACGGCATCGCACGCCCGAACGGCACCTGGAGATGCTCCAGCACGCGCCGCTTGGCCCGGTCGGCGTACACCCGCGCCCCGCCGAGCGCCTCGGCCACGGCCAAAAACACGCGCTCCTTGCCGATCTGGTACGTGCCCACGACGAACAGCGTGCGCGGGTTGCGGCGGGCCTCGGCGCGCACGCGCGCGCGCACAAACGCGAGCACGTCGGCCTGGGCCGGGAAGGCGTGTCGCGCGGCGCAGTAGGTCGTGTCCTGTGCACACATCCGCGTCACGCACGGTCCCCCGCAGGGCGCAGAGCGCACGCACGAGGTAGACCGCGTCGAGGCGGCGCCTGCGCAGCTCGTCGTCGTCGCCGGCGGCGGGCGCGGTCTTGGCGAGCGCGTCGGCCTCGGTGAATGCGACGGCAACATCGTGCTGCTGCTGCCGCTGCTGTTGCTGCTGTTGCACGGGGTCGTCCGCGGCCTGCTCCTCGTCCTCCGACACGCCATCACCCGCGCCGCGCTCGTCGTCGCCGTTGTCGTCGCCGCCACCGTCATTCACGTCGGCTGCGGCTGCGGCTGCGGCTGCGGGCGGGGCCGACGGGCTCCGCGCGGCCGTCTGCAGCCACCGGCTCATCGAACCGACGAGCTGCGCGAGCGGGTGCGTCTGGCTGCGCTTGAGCGCGCTCGGCCCAGCCGTTGCCGCCGCCATCGCGGCCGCGGGCGAGGCGAAGAGGCGGTCCTCGTCGACGAGCGAGCGGCACGCGGCCACCATCGGCACGGGGAAGGCGTAGCGCGGCGCCGGGGCAGTGAGCACGCCGCGCGCGTCCAGCTCACGCAGCATCTCGGGCGCGGCGCGGAAGTCGCCCGTGTGCACGTACATCGCGCCCGTCGGCAGCTCGAGCAGGACGATCGCCGCGCCTGGACAGCTGGCGGTCGGAGGCGCGCGTGAGCCGATGCGCAGCGCGCGCGTGGCCCGGGTGTGCGCCGGCACGCACTGGTTGGCGTCGAGCAGCGTCACGCGCACGCCCTGCACGACGTACGGCCGGTCGAGCAGGAGCGGGTGCACCAGCTCGCGCCGCACGCCGAGCCGCATGCACACGAGGTTGGCCGTCGCGAGCGAGCAGAAGATCGGCCCGAGGTCAAAGGCGCGCGTCAGGCCGCCGTAGTGGTCCGCGTGGAAGTGGCTATGTGTATGCCGTGCGTGAGCGGCTGGTGGTGCTGACGGTGCGGCGCGTCCGAGCGCACGTCAGGAAGTACGCCGTGCAGCCGGGCACCGCGCCAAAGCGGAACGCGTCGACGGTGAACGGCGTGCCCGGCAGGCGCTTGTACCACGGGCACGCGCGCTGCTGCTGCTGCTGGCTGGCAGCCGGCTGGCGAGCGTGCGTCGGCTGCAGCAGGCCGCGCCACGGGCTCGCGTTGGCGCAGCGCCCGGCGTGCTTGTCGCGCTCGTCCGGCGGCAGGTGCGCGAGGTCCGTTGCGCACACGGGGCACGCGACCGGCCCGGCGTCATCCAGCGCGAACACAGCGTCGAGGTCTACGCCCGCAAGCTCTGCGACCGCGGCCGCCGCGAGTTCGGTCGGTGACGCCACCGCTTCGTTATGAACCAAGAACGCGGTGCGGGAAAAAGTGTGGGTGTTGAAAAACACCGGTGGAAGACGAGCTGGCTCGCGACGACGCTTACGCGCCGAAGCCGTAGAGCGTGCGGCCCTGGCGCTTGAGCGCGTAGACGACGTCCATCGCCGTGACGGTCTTGCGC
>CALSCO010000126.1:0-20947 GCA_943704415.1 Parvularia atlantis | reverse complement strand
GCGCGCGTGAGTGCGCGCAGACGAGCCCAGTCCACGGGCTGCGTCTTGCTCGGCGCCCCGCCCGACCTGGGTCGCCGCTCGATCGAGCCCTGTTCCGCGTGCAGGCGGTCCAGCCGGTAGACGGTCGAGATGTGCACGCGCAGCGACGCAGCCCGCTCGCGCGGCGTTCCCGGCTCGTTGTGTATGTCCGTGCGGAACCACGTCGGATACGCCTCGCCCCGCCGGACGCGGTCGCGCCGCGCCTGCGCCTGCGCTGGCTCCGCCGCCGCCGCCATGCGCCGAAGGTTCGAAGCGACTTCAAAGTGAAGTTCAAGCAACTGCATTGAACTGCATTGAAATGCATTTCACCGTGCATTCATGTTTCTTCATCTTTCCATTTTCGCAGCAGTTTTGCACCAGAGGGTAATGGTTGGAAAGACACAAGGCGCGCACTTTTATACGCACCTGCACAGCCGAACTGCAAACATTTTGTGCAAGAGCAAACAAAGCGTAGTCGCTCACTGGAGCAGAGTGCGCAGACGGAAAAGAGAAAATGGAGAGAACTGAGTGGGTACTTTGCTTCATAAAGCGCGAAAAGGTCTCAGCAACGGTCACCATCCCTTGCGCAAATCACGAGTTCACGCCGCGCCGCACCGTGACACGGCGTATGACCTGCCTGCCGCCGGGCTTCGCGGCCGAGGACCGCGGGCACGGGCGCGGGCGCGGTCTGTACTGCGCGCGCGACATCGCCGCCGGCGCCGAGTTCTTCAGCGCGCGCCCGTTCGCGGCCGTCGCCGTCGAGGGCTGGCTGCGCAACGTCTGCGCGCACTGCATGACGTTCAGCGAGCGCCGGCGTCTGCCCGTGGCCTGCGCCGGCTGCCAGCTTGTGTGGTACTGCTCGCCCGCGTGCGAGGTGGCCGCGCGCGACGCCGGCGACCACCTCGCCGAGTGCGGCTACCTGCGCCGGCTCGCACGCGAGCTGCGCACGCTCTGCCCCGACTACAACTTCCCGCCGTTCCGCACGCGCCTGCGCTTCATCACGCACATGTTTGCGCGCATCGCCGTGCTGCGTGAGCGCGACGCGCCTGCGCCCGACACACCGCCGGACGTGCGCGAAGCCGCGCGGCGTGTGCGCCCCGAGCCGGGCCTGGTCGAGCTCATGAGCCTCGTGACCAACCGCGCGCTGTATGAGCGCGACGAGGGCCTGATGGAGATGTTCCGCGAGACGCACCGCATCGTCTCGCGCGTGTTCCCGCCGCACGTGCTCGGCACGGTCGACGAGTACCTCGACGTGCTCTGCCGCGAGGTGCACACATCTTTGCTGAGCAAGGGCGGCGCCCTGAGCCCGCACGCTCTCGCAGGAGTGCAACAGCTTCGGCTTCTGGGACAGCGGCGACGAGATGTACGGCTACGGGCTGTACCCGGCGGCGTCGTTCTTCAACCACGACTGCGCGCCCAACACGTGCAAGACCACGCGCGGGCGCGAGGTCGTCTTCCGCGCGCTGCGACGCATCCCCGCCGGCGAGGAGATTGTCATCAGCTACGTCCTGCCCAACGACAGCGTCATTATGCGGCGCAAGGCCGTGCGTGAGACGTACCTGTTCGACTGCATGTGCGCGCGCTGCCTCCTGATGGACGGCCAGTCGGACGCGTTCCTGCGCACGTGCGTGCACGCGTGCGGCGGCTTTTGGTGCCCGGACGACGACTCGCCGGGCGCCGTCCAGCGCTGCTCCAAGTGCGGCGTCGTGCGCGAGCCCGCGTCGGCGTCTTAGTAGTGTCTAGCTGCATCATTATACATCTTGCTCACTCAAACTCTGGCCGCAGCCGCCATCCAGTCCCGCGCGCAGTGACCTCGTGCAGCGCGACCTGGCGCAGCATCGCACGGAAGACCGGAACGAGGTCGCCCTTGACCTCGGCGCCAAACTCGGCAACAATCTGCGCAGGCAGTGTCAGCGAAGCGGCGCGGCTTGGCTAGGCCCGATGCGCACCTGCTCCGACGTCGCCTTGTTGCGGCGCAACGACAAGAACTCGACCAAGCGCGCGATCAGCGCCGTGCGCTCGTCAGACGCAGGCAGCACCGGCGCGCTCGCGGGCTGGTCGGCATCCGCGGCATCGTCATTGTCGTCGTCATTGTCGTCGTCGCGCTCGACCGCCTCGACCGTCAGGCCGCGCTCGTGCAGGTCATGCAGCAGCGACTGCGACCGCGACCGCTGGCTTGGCTGCTGCGCGCGCTCGTCCACATCGTCGCTGCCGCCGCTGCCGCCGTTGCTGCTGCTGCCCCCGCGCGACTCGGCCAGCTGTGCCAGCCGCGGGTTCGTGCGCCCGCCAAAGCGCGGCTTGGCGCCGGGGCTGCCGGCCGCGCCCGAACGCCCCGTCCACGTCGGCACGTTGACGGCGAACCGCGCGCGGTGCTGGCGCGACTGCTTGAGCGCGGCGGCGGCCTCGGCGGCGATGCGCTCGGCTGCGCGACGCGTTCAGCGGCGCAAGGAGGCAGCGCGTTTGCAGCGCACCCTCGCGGTTAACGAGGGCGTGCTCGGGGCCGGACGCGCCGACGATCGCGTCGTGGTTGAGCGAGCTGTGCACGCCGGCCTTGCTGAACAGGCCTGCACAGCCAGCGTGAGCGCGACCACTGGATGCAGCACAGAGGCATACCGCGCAGGATGTGGTCGTCGCCGCCAGCGCCATTGTTGCCGGCGCCGTTTGTGGCGACCGCGGGGTCGTCGTGCGCCGCGGCGTCGTGCTCGCGCCTGCAGTGTTGCGCGCACGTCACGGCCTGCTGCAACGCACGCGTGCCACCGCTGCCGCACCGCGTTGTCTCCACGTCGATGCCGGCAAACAGGTCGCCCGTCTCGGTCGTCGAGCCCTCCTCATCCAGCGTAAACAACTGAGCGCACGAGCGTTGGCACGGACGGGCAAACGCAGTCAGCGAGCATCGCCACCTCCTTCATGTCGTTGCTCTTGAAGAAGCGCCGCTGCTTCGGGTCCTTGAGAATCTTGTTGGTGAGGAACTGCTTGAAGATCTGGCGGTGGTAGATCTTCTCCTCGATCGTGCCCGCGGTCATGAGCCTGCGCGCGCCGTCAGTGCCCGCTGTCAAAGTCGATCACACGCACCGGTACACGGTCACATCGCGCTTCTGCCCGTAGCGCCACGCGCGCTCGCGGGCCTGGATGTCTGTGGACGGGTTCTGCGCGGCGCCGCCGCCGTGATGAACGACCGCGGCTGGGGCTGGCAGCGTGCGCCGCGCACCCAGTCGGGGTCAAAAATGAGCACGCGGTCCGCGCCCGTCAGGTTCACGCCCAGGCCGCCCACGCGCGTCGTCAGCAGGAACGCAAACACGTCCTCGTTGCGGTTAAACTCGTCAATCAGGCGCAGGCGCGAGCCGATCGCGGTCATGCCGTCCATGCGCAAGAACCGCACGCCTGCGTCGCGTCAGTGTCGCCACGAGGTATCGGCAAGGCGTGACGAACCGAGCCGCTTGATGGCGCGCTCGAGGATGTCGAGCATCTGCCGCGTCTGGCAGAACAGCAGCGCGCGATGCCCCTCGGCGTGCCACATCGGCAGCAACGCTTCAACAACCTGTGCCCGCGCCCCGATGTCAGCGCTCGCCGGCAGCACAGGTGAGTGCGCGCGCGCCTTGAGCTTGCCGGACCGCTCAGGGTTGCCGTAGTCGTCGTCGGTCGAGGCCGTCTCACGCTCGAGTAGGTCCGGGTGATTGCAGATCTGCGCGTCGAACGGCTCAGCAGTGAGCAGCGTGGAGTCGAGACGCATGCACGCCTTGCGCAGGATGTCAATGCCATAGAGCGCGTGTCGACGCCCCTCCAGAATCTGCGCGACATACCCGCGTGAGTCAGGTCGCGGCACGGCTGCGCAGCTGCGCGCACCTGGTTGACGGCGTCGGAGCGCAGGAACTTGCGGTACACAGCGCGCTGCTCGGGCGTGAGGCGCGAAAACAGCACCTGCGGGCCGCGCGTAAGCGCTCCGTTGCCGCGCCCGGCGCGCCTCTGCGCACCTGCTCGCTCTTTTTCGGCAGGTCCTGCGCCACGTCGGCCTTCACACGCCGCAGCAGGTACGGGCTGATGAGGTCGCGCAGGACGCACGCGCAGCGGAAGGCCGTCTGCACCTGCGTCACGGAGGCTGGCGGGCGTGTGAGCGGGCAGTGCAGCCATGAGCACAGCGCGTACCGTTGGCGTAGCCGCCGATCTGGATGGGGATCTCAAACTGGCTCTGGAAGACGGGCAGCGTGCCCAGGCGGCCGGGAAAGACAAAGTCGAACAGCGACCACAGCTCCGTCAGCTTGTTCTGGATGGGCGAGCCCGAGAGGATGAGGCGGTGGCTCGTCTGCGCGACGGGTCGATGAGCGTGCGAGCACAGGCACAACGGGCAGCGCATCGCACGCACGCGCAGCTGCTTGGCGGCCAGCGTGACGGCCGCGTCCGGGTTCTTGATCTTGTGGCCCTCGTCCAGCACGACGTAGCTCCACTCGATCTCTAGCAGCTTTGTGCGGTGCAGCTTCAGGCTCTCGTACGTCGTGACGACAACACCGCCTTGGGTGCACACCCGTCCGTCACGCCCCGCAGCGCGCGTAACGTGAGTCACGGGCGCACCCTGCCGCTGGATCACGCGCAGGGTCTGCGCCGCCGTCGACGAGCCCGCCATGGATTGCTGCGCAACGGTGCGTCAAGTGGCCGCTTGCAGCGCGGTCGCACGGCCTGGCCGCGCCTTGTGGATAATGCCGATGCACGCCGGCGGCCACCAGTGGTGGAACTCGCGGCGCCACTGCCGCAGCAGCGTCGCGGGGCACACGACAAGTGTCGGCTGCACACCTGTGTAAGACGCGGCGCGGCGGTCGCGTCGCACTGCCGCTCACCGCCGTGCTCAGGCCCGAGCAGCGCAGCCCGCCCAGGAACGCGATGGTCTGCACGGTCTTGCCCAGGCCCATCTCGTCGCCGATGATGCTGGCGCGCGGTTGTGAGGCAGAAGGCCGGCCAACGCGGCAGCGACGCGCACCCGCCCGCGTTCTGGCAGTGCAGCTCCCACAGCCACCGCACGCCCGTGCGCTGGTACCCGAGCAGCGCGTCGTACGTGGACTGCGGAGCGCGACAGAGGGCGTCAGTGTGTTGCTGCGCATGGACCGTGCGCTCGGCGCACCAGCGGCAGCCGGAACCCACCCTCGAACGTGACATCGTCGGCGCACGGCTCGACCTGCACGCGCTGCGCGTCAGCAACGTCGGACACAGGGCGCGCGCACTAGCACAAACCTCCTCCGCACGCCAGCTGAGGTTCGCGGGCGGCTCGACGTCGCGCGGCCGGACGCGGTCCCGCAGCGCGACGCGGTGCCTGTAGTGCTCCTGCGCCCACGCGAGCGCACGGTCCTCGTAGCTCGTCGACGAGACGTCGTCAAGGTGCTTGTCCGATGTGCGCGTCACGCGGCGCGTCATGTTGCCGTCAGTTACTAGCCGCTCGTCGTCGTCGTCGTCGCCCGAGGAGCTCTGCAGATCTTGTGAGCGTCCGCGCGCTCGCTGCAACCCCACCAACGCACGAGCTCGTCGTTGAGCATGTCATTGTCATCGTCGTCGTCGTTGTCGCCGTCGACGATCTCGCCGTCCTCGACCGCGACGTCACTGCTGGCACTGCGCGGCCGCTTGCGCTGGCTGCTCACGGCGTCTTTGCATGCGTAGCACGTGTACGATGCCGGCACGGACTGCTCCTCGACGCCCACGCACGCCTGTGCGACCACGTGGTCATGCCGACGCACACACGACGCGCGGTGCGTCGTCGCACCCCGTGCTGCCACTTGCCGCACGTTTGGCACTCGATCATGAACACGGCCGCGTCGGGCTCGCTCGTCGCGCCACACACGCAGCGCACGTCCGTGTCGGGCGACGCCTCGCGCTCGGGCGCCGTGCCCTTGCTCTTGCTCGCACTCTTGCGTGGCGGCTTCTTGGCTGCGGGCCGGCGCGGCGGCTGGGGCGGCCGAGGTGAGCGCAGCACGGGCGCCGGGGGCGCCGGTGCTGGCCGTGCGGGCGTGCTGGGCGCAAGTGGCGCGCTCGGCGCAGGTTGCACGCGGCGCTCCTTGCCTGGGCGGCCGGCGTCAGCGCGCAGGCGCCCGCAGGGCAAGCGGCCCACCCTCGACGCGGTCGAACGGCGTCAGCTGGCCCAGGCGGATCATGCGCTCGCGCTCCGTCTCGCTGCCCGCCGCACCCGCCGCGCCCGCCGCGCCCAACGCCGCGTCGCCGTCGCTGCCCGAGCCGTGTCGCCGCAGCTGCTTCTGCACAAAGTCCTCCTGCGACCGCAGCTCGCGCAGTTGGTACGTCTGCGTGCTACCGTCAGGCACCGCTCGCCGGTGTGACAAGGCAGGGCGCGCACGAGCTCCTGGATGGACGCGCGCAGGGCCTCGGTTGGCGCGCTGACGAGGTCGTCCCGTGCCTGGCGGAGGCGATCGCGCGTCTGCCTGGCGCGCGCACGAGCACGGTTGAGGGGCGGTAATGGCGCGGGCGCCCAGCGCACTTGATCTGCTGCTGCACCCGGCGCAGGCGCGAGCTGTCGGCGGCCTGCTCCTCGCGGCCGATCGCGCTCTCGACCTGGGCGATCACGTTGCGCTCAAGCTCGGTCGAGTTGAACACGTTCACGCCGAGCACGGTCGACAAGTTGCGCAGCTCGGCCGTCTGCTGCTCGAGCGGCACGGCGGGGATGGCCTCGGTGTCGATCGCGAGCGCGCTGGCTTTGGGCGATGATCGATCGCGTCAGCATCTGGCCGTCTGCCCGGGCGACGCGCATCGCACCGGGCTGCATCTTCTTGATGCGGAACGCGCTCGGGTTGCGCGCCACGACGCCCGCCGCGCCGCCAGTCGCCACCGCCGCCGCCGCCGCCGCCGGTGGCGAACGTGGTGCGGTGTCGTTTGCCGCGTCCATCGGCTGTCACACAACTGCCATGCTGGGATGCGCGTGGGTGGGGTCGGGTGTACGCGCGAACGTCAACGAGCGACCCGTCCGCCCGTGGCGAAGTGACGTCGCGCTGCGTGCGCCGCGGGGAGAGGGCCAACAGGCGGCGTGCGGGTGGTGGTGGTGGGAGTGCCCGCTGGCCCCTCCTTTCTGCAGGCCGAACACCGCACACACCCCGCGCTGCTGACCCCCTCCGCCGCCTCCGCGCTCGCAGCCGCCGTCCCGCCTCGCCGTACGAGCGCCGTCCCACGACCCGCCAGCCAGCAGCGAGCACGCAGCGCAGCCGCGCGATGGAGGCGTCCGGTACGGGCGGCGGCGCGGAGGGGCGATCGGCGCAGCAGCCTCACCGGGCCGCGCAGGGCAAGAGGGCGCGGTCGGCGAGGGCGACCTGAGCGTGCTCGAGCACCGCCTCACGACCGACGACTTCCTCAGCCCGTGCTGGACGACCGACGCGGCCGCGCGGCAGCAGGCGCTTGACGACATCGCCAAGCAGATACAGGCGTGACATGCACCTCACGCGCCGCGCGCCGCTGACCACGAGGCGCGCCGGCCCGACAGGACCACTTTGAGGGCCCCAGCGACGGCGCGATCAACGCCGCGCAGATGGTCTTCCACCTGGAGGGCGTGCTGCGCCACGCCTACAGCTGCCCGTTCCGCGACGTGCGCGACAAGTGCAAGTGGCTGCTTAACTGGGTTGCGGTGCGGGCCTGTCGAGGCGGCTGGCGCGGGATGCACGCGCGCTGAGCAGCGTGCGCAGGAGCGAGGGCACCCCATACCACGGCCGCTGCACAACTCGCCCTCGTGGTTCATCCCCGCGCGCAACATTGTGCACTTTGACGACCCAAACCTGGAGGACGAGCAGCGCGTGCTCGAGAGCTCGTTCGCGGCCAAGGTCTGCGCACGCGCAAGCACAACGATCGGGCGGCGAGGCGGCTGATGCGCGCGAGCAGGGGCGAGCAAGCAATCTGTTCATGCTCATGGCGCTGTTCCCGTCGTTTGCGGAGAAGTACGAGTCCGTCTACCGCTTCGTGATGGAGGGCACGGGGCCGCTGCCAATGTACTGGCGCAACTACCTCGCGATCATGGTGTGCGCCGCGCCGCAGACGCGCCGGCCGTGCGGCACTCACGCGGCACGCGGCGCTAAGGGCGCGAGCCGGCACAATTGCCGGTACCTGATTGTGCAGCAGGAACTGCAGTTCTACGCCAACGGCGGCGAGCCCAACTGGCTGCGGGGTGCGTGCGGGTGCCTGCGACACGCTACGGCTGAGCGCTGGCCCGTGCGCAGGCGTGTCGTACGCGCCGCTCAAGCTGCAGAGGATAGCGCAGCTCAACGCACTCTTGGCGCACCAGCCGTGGCTGGTCACACCGGCGCACCTTGACGTGCGCACGCGTGCCTTGCTGCCTGGCTGGCGGCGCTGCATGCTGACCGCGCGCTGTGCAGGCGCTCATCTCGGGCAATGAGAGCGACAACTGGTCCATCCCTGAACTGCTCCAGGTGCGCGACGATGCGTTTGCGCACGGTGGCGGCTGAGCGCGGGGCCGGCCGGCGTGCAGGCCGTGATGATCCTCGTGCTGTTCCACACGCTCGCGGGCTTCGCGTGGGGCCTCGGCGTCGTGCCCGAGATCGACCGCGAGGGCGGCGTGATCGGCCGCGCGAACGAGTCGCCGCTCTTCTCGCCGAGCTCGCCCGGTGACGGTGCGCGCACGGCCCCGGGTCTGTGCGTGCGTCGGCTGACGCGACCCGGCGCAGTCGGCATGCTTGAGTCGCAGGTGTCGGCCGCGCGCGACGTGACGCAGAAGACGAACGAGCTCGTGGAGAAGCTCAACAAGATCAAGGTGCCGCGGCGCCGCCGTGCTTGCTCTGTAGCGCGTGGCGTGCTGACCTCCGCAGCTGCAGATGGCCAAGCAGGAGGAGGGCCACGACGGCGAGGACGACGACGGGACACGGCCCAGGGAGCGCTCGGTCGACGAGCTGCAGCAGCGGCGGCGGCAGTTTGAGGAGAGCGAGCGAGGTGCGGTGGCACATGTGCTGCATGCCAGGCGCTGGAGCGCGTGTGCCGCAGACTCGAGCCCGGCCAAGATCAAGATGCGGCGGCTGGTCAGCTACGCCAAGTACTGGGGCGGCGTCGACATGAAGCACACGGACTTTGACGTCAAGTCGTCCGAGTACCGGGTGCGCCGAAGCCCCCTCGTTGTGCCGCGCGCGCGCGCTCGTGTCGTGACGCGGCGGCGCTGCAGGTGTTCCGTCTGCAGGACTACAGCTGGGAGGACCACGGCTTCTCGCTCATCAACCGGTACTACCCGGGCGTCGCAGAGCTGCTCGACCTTCTGTTCACCGAGACGCGCTCGATGACCGAGTACAGGTTTGCGCGACGCCCGGCCTGCGCGCGTGTATGTTGACGTTGTGCGTGCAGCCTGTTTGACAGCCGCGACGTCGACACGGCGCCGTTCCGGGAGGCGATCTGGTACTACGTCTTCCGGCTGAAGGGCATGTTCCACGACGACTACGAGTACGCGCAGGTGCGCGCCGCGGCGGGGTCTGTGCGGTCGGCGATTGTCTGCTGAGCCGGCGCAGGTCAACCAGATGCTTGACAAGACGATCAAGTCGTACCTGAAGAACGTCGCCTGCGTGCCCGAGAACGTCACGCAGAACGTGCGCGCTGTGCGCCACTCCGCCGTGCGCCGTGCTCACCCAGCGACAGGACTTCAACTTCATGGGCGTCAAGCTGCTCGACCGCGAGAAGGTCCACGTGAACGTGCTCATCATGGAGGCGCGGCACCAGGCCGAGACCCTGTACATACTAAACGCGCTCATGAGGCTCAAGGGCGAGTGAGCGGGTAGTCTGTGTGCCAGACTTTTGTGTGCATGCGCTTCTCGCTTTCGGCACCCACACGCGCGCGCTCACAGCGACTCGCTCACGGCGATCATCTCCAGGGCGGCGAGACCTGCGCGGGGGCCTTAGCGTGCGCGGCCACACGGCGAGCGCGCGCACCCCAGTCGACGCCGTGGTTGTGGCCCTTCTCGGTGAGGCCTGCGCGGGGCCGTGAGTTAGGCGCGGGCGGTCGCGGGCGCAGACGCGGCAGACCGGCGCGCGCGAGCGCCTGCTCCTCGGTCAGGCACGTGAGCACGCCAAAGATGACCGGCACGCTGCTCTTGAGGCCGAGGTCCATGATGCCCTGAGACACGGCCGAGGCGATGTACTCTGCGGCAGCGTGTCAGTCTTGGCTCGCACGGCCCGATGCGACGCGCGCACACACGCACGCACCAAAGTGCATCGTCTCGCCCTTAATCAGCACGCCTGCACCCGAGCCCAGGTTGAGCACGCGCCGTGCGACGCCTAGCGCGCACCGATGCACACGACCGCGTCGACGCTGCCGCTCTGGATGGCGCGGCTGGCGGCGAACGGCAGCTCGAATGAGCCCGGCACCTCGACGTGGACAATGTTGTCCGGGTGCACCTCCGCGTCCAGCAGCGTCTTGCTGCGAGCACCGCGCGCAAGCGATGTCAGCCTCCTGTGTGCACCCGCCGACGCAGCCCCACCGGCAGCCCTCGACGAGCGCGCCGA
Source organism: Parvularia atlantis (assembly GCA_943704415.1). Taxonomy (NCBI): domain Eukaryota; order Rotosphaerida; genus Parvularia; species Parvularia atlantis. Next base: position 10,459 of record CALSCO010000126.1, on the reverse strand, counting down.
CGATGCTGGCATTCCAGCGCGCCGACACGATCACGACGCGCCGGTTCTTGCCTGACACCTGCTTGGGTGCGATGCCCCTGCGTCACGGCGTCCGTTAGCTGTTGCTGCGGCCGTGCGCGCGCAGTTCGCACTTGACGGACGATGCCATGGCTGAGGATCTGCGAGGCGCATCGCAGCATGGCGACTGTGAGCAGCTGTCGTCGCCATCCGGTGCACGCGGACAACGCGACCGTGCGCGACGAGCGTGTGCCGATCGAGACGCAGCTGCCCATCCTCAACTTCGTCGGCGAGCGCTGCAATACAAGCGTGCTGCCGTGTGTGCGCGGTCGCGCGGCCAGCTCTCGCTCGGAAAGCTGCCGCTCAATGGCGCTGCAGAGCGGTCCTTGTGCTTTTTGTTGGCCCCGCAGAGCGGGGCAATTACCAACGACATCGCGCTGTGCGTCGCCCTCAGCACGCTCGACCTCACATGAAGTCGTCATAGTCGCCCTGGCCCGGCGCCTCGTCACCCTCCTCGTCGTCGAAACCCTGGTCGTCCTCGAGGTCCTGCATGAAGTTCTTGGCCGTGCCCTTCTTGGACGCCCCGCCGGCCACTACGCGCCCCACGCCATGTCGGCTTTCGCGCACAGATCGCGCGACGGCCACGCACACTCCTTCTTGCGCAGTTGCTTCTTGGCCGCGTTCTCCTTGGCCTTCTGCTCCTCGAGCTTGACGCCCGCGAACGCATTCAGGCTCACGGACGCTGCGCCGGCACCGCGCTCAGCCCCGCACGCGCCGCTTCACCGTCCGCACGCACCGTTCTTGACCACTTCTGCCTTCTGCGGCGCGTACAGCTCGCGCACGAGCTTCTCGAGGAACTGGAGGTAGTTTGGGTTTTTCTGCGCGGGCATCAGACAGGGCGCGCACGAGACATGGCAGGCAACAGACCTCGAACTTGTGCACCTCCTTGGCCAGGTCGCCCGCGAGCTTGGTAAAGTCCGCGAGCGTCTTGGGCTCACCGAACTGGAAGCCGCGCACGACGACGGGCGCCGCGGCGGCGGGCGCGGCCGCTGCTGCTGCTGCCGGCTTGGGCTTCGGCGCTGTGTGCGCGGGATGGACACCGTCAGCACACGCGCTTCGTCCGCCCGCCGCCCGCTGCGCACCGCCGACGAGGTCTAGCGCGTTGTCGAGGTCGGCCTTCTCGATCTCGGCCTGCAGGCGCATCTTGCGCTCAAACTCGGTCTCGTTCTGCGCCGGGGCGCGACGTCAGCGCCGCCGTCGTCGCGAGCTGTTTGTGCTGCGGCCCGCACCGGGTCGATCACGGGCCCCGCCGCGCCCGCCTTCCCTGGCCTCTTGGCGGCCGGCGCCGCTGACCGTGCGGCGGCGCCCGCTGCGGCCGCGGCCTTCGGCTTGGCCGGCGCCTGGGCCGCGGCGGCCTCGGTTACGCCACCGAGCGGACGGCGCGCGCGGCCTGCAGCGCACTGAGTCTTCTTCGTCCTCCCAGCTGGCCGGCGGCGGCAGGTCGGCGGCCGGAATAGGCATATGCGGTACGTTCGCGTCGTACCGCGCACCGTAGTGCGGTTCGAACGCTTTGCGGGGATCGCCGCTCTTCGTGAAAGGCAGCTCGACCTTTCCTGCGCGTCGCCGTGACGTGACGTGCCCGGTTGTGTAAGCCGGCTACGCCACACGCGCAAGGCAAGCGCACCCGAAGAGTCCCACAGGGTCTCGCCGTCGTCGTCGTCCTCCCCTGCGTGCGCGCGGCGTGAGGCAGCCGCGGTGGCAAGGGAAGGCAGCGAGCCGCACGTACACGAGTCGCCCATGTCTTGCGCAGCACAAGTGGCGCTGCATACAGACGCGCCATGACGGACGGTCACGTGCTCGTGGCGCGCACGGCCTTGGCGCCATCGCACGTCGTGCGCGCGTTCGGCTTCAGCGCGGTCGCGCAGCTGCCCAGTGCGCACCCCCTGCCGCGTGTGCGCCCGTCTGCGGCCCGCTCAATTGGCGTGTGCGCGCGCGCAGACGGCCAAGTCATCAGCAGCCGCTTCGAGGTCCTCGTCAAGGCGCGCATCGCCTCAATGGTGGCGCGCCGATGCTGACAGGACGCACGCCAGGCGGCCGCCGTGCGCCTGTGCCGCGCCCAGGACGACGGGACGCTGCAGGAGGTCTTCGAGCAGCCCGTCTTCGCCGGCATCGTCAGCGCAGACGTGTTCACGCCGCGGGCCGATGGCTGGTGGACGCGGCGTGTGCCCGAGGGCGCCGATCTGCTCGTGGTCGCGAGCGATGCCGGCGACCTAGCCTTCCTGCTGCTCGAGAGCGATGCGCACGGGCAGCCGACGCGCTTCGTCGCCGTCAAGCATGTGCGTGCGCCCATGTCAGCGTCGTCGTCGTCGTCTGATCGCTGTCACCCAGATTGACCTGGCGCAGGCTCCGCCGTCGAGCGGGCTGGTGATGTCGCACGGCACACACCTGGCCGTCGACCCCATGTGCGCTTCGGGGCGGGTAACGCAGCGTCGCACCGACCCGCGCGCGTGCGGCAGGTCGCGCGGCGTGCTGGTTGGCGAGCACAAGCACCTGCTGCGCCTGTACCTGTTCTCGCCGCTCTTCGTCGAGGTGAGCCCGGTCGGGATGGTGCCGCCGTCGGTGTGTGGCGCGCACGCGTGTGTTGTCGTGCCGTGACCAGCTGGGACGGTCGACAGGTGCTCCTGCGCGTGCCTGGCGTGATCCTGCATGCGGCCATCCTGCACCCGTCGCCGGTCGAGCTCGCGTCGGTCCACGTCGCCGTGCTCTCGTCCAGGTGCGGCAGCTGTCGGCCGGGCGTCGTGGCCGTGCTCACGCGGGCGCACCGCATCGCCAGACGAGGGTCGCAGCCGACGCTGACCGTGTTCCACGTCGACCTCGCGGCGGCGAGTACCGGCCGCGTAAACGAGACCGCGATGACGTTACCAAACAGTGCGCTGCACAGGCCAACGGACGCCGCGCCTGACCGGCTCGTGTGCGCAGACGCCATGCCGCTGTTCGTCACACCCGTGCCGCACCAGCCGCTGACGATGCTCGTCGTAACCGAGACGACCGTGCTGCTGACCACGCTGCAAACCAAGTGCGCCATCTCGCGTGCCCTGCTTGCGGGTGCTGACCGGGCGCGCAGCGGCGGCACGGCGCGACTGCTGGCGCGGCCCTCGCTCACCCAGACGATCCCGTTCCGGACGCGTCTCGCCGGCCGCGAAGGCACGTGCACGCCGCGCGTTTGTGCGCGTGTGTCCGCTTGACGACCGCGGCAGAGCCGCTCGTCTCGTGCCTTGCGTGGGACGTGATGGATGCCGGCCAGTTTGCGCCGCCGCTCATTCTCGGGACAGACGCGGGCGACGTGCTGCAGCTCGACGTCACACCCGAGGGGCAGCACCGCTTCTCGTTCGCATGGTCGTGCCTGTGCGAGAATCGCGGGCCTGTGGCGGGCCTGTGGGTGGTCGCGCCGTCGAGCTACGGCCTGCTCGGCGACGCATGCGACGGCGAGATCGTGACGGTGCGGCCATGAGCTGCTGCGCGCGCCCTTGCTGACCAGCGGTCGCAGGTCGACCCGGTGAGCATGCGCGGCGTGACGCTCAGCACGCTGCCCAACTGGCTGCCCGTGCTCGACTTCAAGCTGGCGCGTGGTGTCATTCGCACGCGAGGCTCGCAGCAGATGACCGGCCGTGTCATGCGCAGGTGGCTGCACCGGACGGCGCGACGAGCAGCATTCTCGCCGTGGGCGGCACCGGTCACGCCGGAAGCCTGCTGCAAATGACCAATGGCGTGCAGGTGACCCCGCTGACAAAGACCGAGGCCGACTTCCAGGGGTGCGCAGCGTCGTGCGCGCCTGCGTATCGCTCACGCGCGAGCAGTGTGACGGCGCTGTGGGCGCTGCGGCGGCGGCTCGCCGACGAGCACCACTCGTTCGTCGTGCTGTCGTTTGCAAACTCGACGCGGCTCATGGCGCTACTCGAGGCCGAGGTGCGCTCGGACGTGCGACCGCCCGTCTGCGCTGCCGACGCCGAGGCGCGCAGGTGATCGACGACGTGTCGGATGCGAGCGGTCTTTGCCTGGACGAGCAGACAATCGCGTGCGGCCCGGCCTTTGCCGCGCGGCCGCAGCCGTTCATTGTGCAGGTGACAACGCGGCGAGTTCTCGTGTGCATGCCCGACGTCGAGCGGACGGGTGCGCAGGCGCGACAGCGACCGCGAAAGGCGTGTGCATTGATCGCTCCCGACAGACTCGCAGCCGCATGTGCTCGCCACGTGGACGCCCGCGCCTGGCCTGACGATCACGACGGCCGCGGTCGACGCCGAGGGCTCGGTGCGCGTTGCAGGGCGCGCGTGTGCCGTTTGCTAACGCTCCGGGTGCGGCGCAGGGCACAGTCGTGTTGGCGCTGTCGCGCGCACAGGTGCTGCTGGTGCTGCGCGTCATGGCCGGGCCGGCTGGCGTGGCGATTGAGGCGGGCGGGTCGCATCAGGCGCGCGACAGGCACGATCGCACTGCGCCGTGCGCCTGACACGTGCACAGGTGGGCGGGGACGTGTCATCGCTGAGCGTCCAGCGCATCGTTCAAGGCGACGGCGACGCGCTGTGCGTGCTGGCGGGGACGTACGAGCCGGAGCTGCACGTGCTGCGGCTGCAGGCGGGCGTGCTGCACGCGATGCAGGCGATCCCGCTCGGTGCCGCTGCGCCACTCGGCGTATCGCAGCGCCCCTGACACGCGCGCCCGCAGGCGGCTTCTCAAAGGACGCGCTGTCGATTCCCGAGTGCGCCGTGATGGTACCGGTCACAGCGCGCCTGCCGACCGCGGACGCAGCGGCCAGCACGCCGGCGGCGGTGCTCGTCGTCGGCCTGCGCGACGGCGTCGTCCTGTCGTGGCCGATGGCCGGGCTCTCCGTGGTCGTCAACGACGTCCAGGCGCGCCGCATCGGCTCGTGCGTGCCTCGCCGTGCGCTCTTGCTGTGGCGCACCCTCACGCTCGCGCTAGCACACGAGTATCGCTTGTGCCGTTCACGGCGCACGACGGGCACGCGGCGCTGCTGGCCCTGTCGTCTGCCGCGTGGGTGCTGCGCCCGTCGACCGACGCAGCGGTGTGGACGGTTCTGGCGTCGCCCAAGGTGCGGGCGCTGGCCGGTCGCTTGCGCGAGCTGACGGACGGCGCGCCCTGCGGCAGGTCGACTGCGCGGTGCCATTCATGGTCGAAGGCGCGCAGCAGACGTTCTTGCTCGCGATCGAGGGCCAGCTGCAGCTCGTGAGCGCAAGCGCCGCCGGGAGCATGACCGTGCAGAAGGTACCGCTCGGCGCGGTGCGTGAACGTGCTCGCCAGCTTGCCGCGCCCGGGTATGTGACGGAGGGCGACCAGTCGCCGCGGCGCCTGCTTGTGGACGCGGCGCAGGAGCTCGTGATTGTGCTGCTGTCGCGATGCGGGCCCGGGCCCGAGCATTCGCAGCTGCGCGTGCTTAGCCTGTCGACGTGCGTTCGCTGCCTTGGCCGTGCCGAGCTGACTAGCGCGGGGTCAGGCTGGAGACGCTGGTATCGGTGCCGCTCGCGCAGCACCCGAGCATGCCGTTCGCCATCTGCCGTGCGCGCGCATCGGGCAGTGGTGTAGACGGCAGCGTCTCACGCGTCGGCGCCAGGCGTGCATGAGCAGGTGTACGCGATCGGGCTGCGCGTGCGCGACACCGAGGGTGAGCTCGTGCTGGTCGACCTCAAGAACTTGCATGCGCCGTCCGAGGTGGCGTGCGCGCTTGTGAGCATCCGCACGGGAGCTGACGCGCCGACACCAGATGAGCCGGCACCCGTTTCCGAGCCCGGTCGTGTCGCTGGCGCTGTACCGGGACCGCTACGTGGTGCTCGGCGAGGGCTCAAACGTGCACCTGTTTGAGATGCTTGTCGACGGCACGGACGAGTTTCACGAGTGCGTCGCCACGCTTGAACCATGCCCGGTCGCTGAGCACGCGCGCGCGGCGCAGGCTCGAGGCGCGCGCCAGGACGCCCGTGCGGTTCCAGGTCAAGTCGGTCGCGACGAGCCGCAACCGCATCGTCGTCGCCGACTCGAAGGACTCGGTCGTGCACTACAAGGCGCGGCTGAGCAATGGTGTGGCGATCGAGCTGTACCAGTGGTGCGTGCGCGGTGCACCTGTGTGCCTTGCTCCGGTTGAGACGCGCGCCGCAGCGACCCGACCTTCCGCATCACGGCAACGGCCGTGCCGCTCGCGCTGGCGAACGAGCGTGCGCCGCCGCTCACGGTCGCGTCCGACCTGCAGGGTCACATCTTTGGCGTGCAGGAGGCGCCGACGGGTGCGCACGCACACGGACGCACGCCCCGTGGGCAGGTGGCTGACGGCGCGCGGCGCAGCCACGGCCGGGTCGCTCATCGGCATGCGCACGCTGTTCGACTGTCGCGTGCTCGGCGACGTGCCCCTGCGGCTGGCGCAGGGCCACCTGGTGCTGCAGCCCGATGCGGCGCTCGAGAGTGGGACAGACGCACGCGCGACCGCGAGCCTGGCGACCGCGAGCCCTGTGACGCTCGGCGTGGTCGCGACGGGCGTGCTCGGCGGCGTGACGACGCTGCGGTCGCTGCCCGAGGCGCTCGTGCGCCCGGCCTACGCGCTGCAACGCGTGCTCCGGCGCGTGCCGGACGTGCGGCCGCTCGCGAGTGCGTGCTGCTGCGCCGCTCCCAAAAGACGAAGAGGCTTACAGAGACGCACGCAGACGCCAAGCACACGTTGGACGAGTCGCAGCCGATGCGCCGCCTCGAACCGCACCACGCCATCGACTGCGACCTGCTGCTGCGTGCACACACGCTGCCGCGCCCAGTGCTGCTGGCGCTCGCCGTGGCGTGGGACCAGGTGCGGCGCGTTCGCTGGTTCGGGTTGAGGCTGATGACGGTCGCGCAGGAACTCGCGCGGCTCGAGGCGTTCACTGTCGAGGACATCGCTGCACCGACGGCGCGCGGCGGCGACACGGCGATGCTCATGCCGGCGCAGCTCACGCGGCCCGTGCTTGGGCCCCAGAGCGGCGAGGACGAGCAGGAGGCGGCGGCGCGGCGGCTGCTGCTTCTAGTGGACCACGTGGCCGTAACGTGAGTGTGACGCGATTTTTGCCCCAGGCTTGTACTGTGTGCTGAAGGATCTCTTCTCTCGGCCTGCCGGGCCTGCCGAGACACCCGGCACACGCGCCAGCGCCACAACGGGCCCGCTCACAGGTGCGAGACAACCTGGTAGACAAGAAAGCCGATGGCGGCGTAGCCGGGCACGGTGCTGAGCCACTGCTGCGGGCGCGCGCCCTTGCGCGACACACCGCCGACGGCGACGGCGATGAGCGGGTAGGCCGCGCGGGCGGCGACGTACGCCCAGCCGGCTGCGCGCGCAGTGAGTGACTGCGGACTTCACACGAAGAGCGCACCGGTCGCGATCGACGTCGTGCCGGGCGGCGCGAGCGCGCTGGCAATCCACAGCGGCGCGAGGAACAGGCCCATCCACTCGATCATGTTGCCGACCGTGCGGTCGGCGACGAGCAGGAGCGGGTCGTCGCTGCGGTAGCGGTCGAAGGTCGCGACCGCGGCGCCGTTGCCGGCCTTCTTGGCGTCGCTGCGGGCCTTGGCCACGGCGATCTCGGCGCGGACCTTGGCGAAGACCTGGAAGAGGATCGCCGAGCCGTACACGCCAAAGTAGCCGAGGGTCACGCGCGCCGCGGCGCGGAACAGCTCGGGATCGAACGTGAGGCCGGCCATTGGTGGGGTGTCACGATCCCGATGAATGTTCGAGAGCGGCCCAGAAGCCTCTGGGCGCCAAAACCGTCAATGCTCAAAAAGCTGCTCTGTGTGCCCTCTCCCTCTTCCCCTCTCGCGCCGCCTCTCTCGTGCGCGCGCGCCATGCCGTGGCTGCCGTGGCGCGTCTTGCGCACGCGCGGCGGCTGCGCGTGGCCCGGTTTTTTGCGCGGCAGACGCCCGCGCGGCTCACACTGTCCGGGCCCAGGCCGTACGTCAGACCCCCTCAAAAGGCGCCATGGACCGCGAGCGTCTCGAGGCGCGCAAGCAGACGTACAAGAAGACGGGCATCAGCGCCGACCACCTGCGGCGCCAGGTGCGTGCCGGGGAAGCGACCCGCCGCGGGCGACGCGGGGAGGTGCCGACGCCGACGCCACGCGGCAGCACGAGGATGCCTCGCTCGAGATCCGCAAGAACAAGCGCGAGGAGCAGATCCAGAAGCGGCGCAACCAGACCATGAGCAGCGCGCCCATGGGCGGCGAGCAGCTGCTCCTGGGCATGCCGAACACGGCGGTGCGCCCCGCCCGCGCGCGCTCGACCTGCTCGCTGACGTGGGCGCCTCTCCCGCGCGAAAGGCTATCGAGGACCTGCCGGCGATGGTCGCGGGCGTCATGTCGGGCGACGTGCAGGCGCAGCTTAGCGCGACGACGCGGTTCCGCCGGCTCCTGTCCAAGGGTGTGCGCGGGCTGCCCCCGCGGACGCAAGCGCTGAGCCGCGCCGCGCGCCACAGAGCGCGACCCGCCCATCGCCGCCGTCATCGACTGCGGCGTTGTGCCGCGCTTCATCGAGTTCCTGCGCTCGGACAACCACGTGCTCCAGTTCGAGGCCGCCTGGGCGCTGACCAACATTGCGTCGGGGTCGTCGCAGCAGACGCAGGTGCGTGGCTCGTTGTTCGTGCGCGCGGACGGCTCACTTTTGCCCCTCACGCGCAGTTTGTCATCAACAACGGCGCCGTGCCCATCTTTGTCGAGCTGCTGAGCTCGCCCGTGACGGACGTAAAGGAGCAGGCCGTGTGGGCGCTCGGCAACATCGCCGGCGACTCGGCGCAGTGCCGTGACTACGTGCTCAACTGCGGCGCGATGGGGCCCGTGCTGAGCATACTGAGGTGCGTCGGACCCCTTTGCGAGCCGCGCGCACGCTCAGTGCCGCCCCGCGCAGCTCGCCCGAGGACAAGCTGTCGATGATCCGCAACGCCACGTGGACGCTGTCAAACTTCTGCCGCGGCAAGAACCCGCTCCCGCACTGGGCCACGGTGCGCGCGCGGATGCCCCCCGCGCCCCCCTTTGGACGGGATGCTGATGGTTGCACGCGCCGCGCGCTACACAGGTCTCTCAGGCACTGCCCGTGCTCGCACGTCTCGTGTACATGGAGGACGACGAGATCCTGGCCGACGCGTGCTGGGCGATCTCGTACCTGTCTGACGGCACCAACGAGAAGATCGGGGCCGTGATCAGCTCGGGCGTCGTGCGACGGCTCGTCGAGCTGCTAATGTGCGCGCCGCGCGCGCTCCTGCACAGCGCCCTGACGCAGTCGCCGCAGGTATCCCAACCACTCGGTGCAGACGCCCGCGCTGCGCTCGGTCGGCAACATCGTTACGGGCACGGACGTGCAGACGCAGGTGCGAGGGGACGCTGTCACGAGCCGCGCGATTGCAGCTCATGCCGCGACGCCCGCAGACGGTCATCAACAACTCAGCCCTTCCTGCGCTGCTCTCGCTGCTCTCGTCGCCGCGCGAGCCCATCCGCAAGGAGGCGTGCTGGACGATCTCCAACATCACGGCGGGCAACAACCAGCAGATTCAGGTGCGCACGCGCCGCGGCGGCCTGCGCCAGGCATGCTCACGCGTGTGCGCGCGCAGGCCGTGATCGAGACTGGCATCATCCCGCCGCTGATCAACCTGCTCAAGACAGACGACTTCAAGACGAAGAAGGAGGCGGCGTGGGCCATCTCGAACGCGACCTCGGGCGGCACGCCGGAGCAGATCATGTGCGTGCTTGCCGCTGGCACGCCGCGAACAACGCGGCTGAGCGCGTGCGCGCCCCGCCCAGGTACTTGGTGCAGGCCGGGTGCCTCAGCCCGCTGTGCGACCTGCTGACGTGCAACGACCCCAAGGTCACCAAGGTGGCCCTGGACGGGATCGAGAACATCCTCAAGTGCGCGGCGGGCGCCGGACGCGCACGGCATGCTCACGCTTCGCGCGCGCGTGTGCACTTGCAGGAACGGCAAGCGCATCGAGACGCAGACCGGCCAGCCGAACCCGTACGGCACGATGCTGGAGGAGGTGCGTGCCGTTGCACCGTGCTGACGTCCGCTTATCCGCCCCCCCCATACGCAAGATCGGCGGCGTGGACAAGATTGAGGGGCTGCAGTACCACCAAAACCACGAAGTGTACGACAAGGCGTACCACATCATTGCGCAGTACTTCGGCGAGGTGCCGGAGGAGAACGCGCTGCTGCCGCAGGCCAAGTGCGTGCCCGCGCGCGAACGCCGAAGGGACGCTGACCGTGCGCCGCCCGCAGCAACGGCCAATACAACTTTGGGCTCAACCAGCCCCCGCCCAGTGGTGGCTTCAACTTCTCGTAAGACGGTCTCTCGCGCGCACAGACGGGTGTGCGACCCACGGCCTCCTTGGCCGTGATCAGCGCGCCCGATTCCATCAGGAACGGGCGGACCTTGTCGTAGTCCCAATGCGCGGCCTGATAC